>WITN01000191.1:0-127475 GCA_015025155.1 Lactarius quietus | reverse complement strand
AGCTAAAGGCGCCTCCTTTCACTCACTTGGCACTCACCTCACCCTCGATATGGAGGGTAACGTACGCTTTGGACCCGACATCGACTGGCTGTCTGTCTCCGAAGGCGCGGTGCGCGATGAGGACGCGTGGGAGGCGCATCTTTCCCCGGATGAGGAACGCGCGCGTTCGATGCATACCGCAGTTTCGCGGTACTTACCCGGCGTGAAACCCGAGGGCTTCCAAATAGATTACGTCGGGATCCGTCCGAAACTCGCGCCCCCAGGAGCACCGTTCCAGGACTTCGTAGTACGCACGGACTATACGAATAAGATAGGTGGGGGGCACCCATGATCAGCTTGTTGGGCATCGAGAGTCCCGGGCTCACAGCAAGTCTGGCACTTGCGGAGATGGTTGTGGAGGATATGTTGGTCGGAACGGGGAACAGTCCATTTAGCTAGCGTCTCATGAAATCAATGGTTCCTGAATTGTGTGCTACCGTGTAGGTCTACGAAGGGTGTGCGGTGCGGGAGGCCACTTTAGGTTGCCATGCCTCTATCTTGGGATTGGCAGTGTGATAGGTCGGTACGCACCGCGGGTGCCGGTCAGGTTTTCGACCCAGGGCTATTGACATGTATGAGCTGGGAAAAGCAACAAAAAGGGAAAAACGCACCGCTTTCCATGAGGGTGTCGAAGTTTGCATGGCTACATCCTGCGGTGGTGGATCCTTCCGAATGTGGGAGAGCCATGAATGCCACTCTGCGGGCACCTGGGTAGCATTATACTCGTGCTGAAAGGGTATTCAACACTCCGTGACTCGGGCGGTTCGGTGTGAGATCTGGACTAACCTGGGCAAAGTCGACCCAACGATGACGGCCTGGAAGTTGTATTCAGAGAACAGATAAAGTTGATGTGCCGTGGACTGTACCAGGAACTTCCTGTTCTGCATTGAGGTTCTCAAAGTAGCGGTTTCCGAACCTATACGAATGACATCAAACGCGTGGATATCCTCGAGATAAACCTGCGACGTACTGGTCGGAGCCCACGAATGTTCCTTGCTTTCACGTCACCTATGTACTGCATCTGATGCCACCATTCCTTTATCCCTACAGCGCGAATGCCACGAATGTAACGCGCGAGCGACGGCATGAGTTGTGGAGGCTTCTTGACGAGTGTATTTGGCGCTGTTTAGCACCACGGCAAAAGTGCTTGCTTCTTCCCACGGTGCAAATGCTTTCTTGTACAACTTGGTTGTAAACAACGGCTACATGTACCATGAAATACGTTGACTAGTATCGTACATGAACTCGCCGCTTCTGGTCCCAGTGGTACACAACTTTCCAAAAGCCAGTGCATTTTATGATCGCGATGCGAGAGTTGAGAGATGCAATGCGGTGTGAAATCGGGTGAACGTATTAAAGCAGGGACAAAAAGGTCCAAAGTGCTTATGAGACATCGAGACGCTGTAACCAATCTTCAGTGTCAGATTGTGAAGGGTGGATAATGTAGCCTCACAGGTTTCAAGGCTTTAATCAACTGCCATTCATCGTTCGAAACGTCCGCCTTGAAGGATTCCTGCAGACCATGTCGAAGGAAAACCGACGCATGACTAAAAGGTAGACGGACCTTCAATACGTCTATGCTCTGCCGTGATATCCGGCTATAAACTTCGTCCTTTTCGTCAAAGTGACGGCCAAACATTTTCGCTGACTGATACACCGCGTGTTCGATCTTGACAGCAACCCCACCACCAGCTTGTGACTTTTTAATGAGCTAGACGAAGATGCGTCAGGACAATCGTCAAGCCCCTGTATCCTTCATACACACCTCCATAGACTTGTGGTTGATTTCCAGAGAAGTGCTGCGGAGATATGGTGAGTCCTACGAACTGGGGAACCGGAGAAAGTCTTACATCTTGCCTAGCTCTATTATTTCCTTTGCGCCTGTCGCGGGGTCATTCTTTACGACGCACAGTGGTGTGCCCAAGCGTAGAGTGCCGTCGAGGATGTCGACACCAAGAATGATGGGATCCCGTTTACAGAAACATGCAATGACCTTCAACCTGCAAGGCCAAACAGCCATCGGGGCCGCATCGCGGCGTTTCGCCTCGACGATCTCCGCGTTGTATGCCGTGAACGCATCGAATAAGTGGTAAATAATGTCCGCTGCCGGGACACATATTTAGAAGGTACGACGTGGAAGCTGAATCATGCCCACCTTTAAACAGTCGGATTCCCATTTCTTCTGCGAGACGGTCTGCGTCCTTGTCGATAGGGACATCGAAGCAGAGAATGCAAGCAAGCTCGCGGGCCTTTTCCAGCATTGTGGACGCCCGCATGACGTCCTTCTTGTGTACAGGACCAATGTTGATGCCTGAGACCGGAATCTTGCTGACCTTTAGAAAGTCGAGTAGAGCTTCGAGAGAACCAAGCGTGCTTGCTTGCACACACACACCACGACCTGACTTGTCAACCGAATCAAACAGCGACGTCAATTCGGACATAACCTCGTCGCGTAGCTGATCCTCATCGTCATCAGGTCCAATCACGAGAAGGTGCGAACCCGCAATGGCTTTCTCAAGCTCAGGTGCGACGATCTTGACGCCAAGCGCTGCTTTGACTTCTTTGTGATGTACGTACGAAGACTACGGCGAGCATGAGGACAATGGAAGATCCACGGAGAGCACAACAGACCTTGATTCGCAGCTCGCGGAGAGGCTGAGGGGTTAGAAGAGCTCGCACTTGTGTTACTATCGGGCCGTTCAGTCCGCACACCACAATTCTGTCGCCTTCGCGCAAGATACCGTTGGAAAGTACCACATCGATCGTGGTACCGAGACCCTCAACGACCTTGACCTCGAGTACAGTACACTCGAGCTCCGACAGGTACATCAGGCGGTCGCTCATGCGCTGCTGCGTGAGGTTCACAAGTAACATGATCATGTCGGGCACACCCTCGCCGGTGATTGCAGATGTCGGCACGAGTGAGACATTCCGTGCAAAGTTCTTGTTTTCATAGTAGAGCACTGAGTTAAGGCCTTGCTCGGCAAATGCCAAGATTGTCTTCTGTAATCTATCTTCAAATTCGCGTTGCACCGAGCGTTTCTGCTTGGCCAAGGATTCTCGGAAGGCACCATCGGGAGTTGCGTCCCATCCATAGATGCGGTCGATCTGAACATAGTCAGGGCCGGTGAGTGTAATACGATGGAGGAAGATGAACCTTGTTCAGGGCAACGATGAACGGTGTCTTTCTGTCACGGAGTAGTCGTATCGATTCCAGCGTCTGTGGTTCTAAGCCGTGCTATACGGCGCGTAAAGGATGAGGCGGAGTAAAAGAGTAAGATACTTTTTGGGAGCGTACCATGATATCCACAACAAGGATGGCAATGTTACACAGCGAGCTGCCGCGCGAACGCAGATTTGTAAAGGACTCATGTCCCGGAGTGTCAATTATAAGGAGACCTGGAATTTTGAATTCTTGTTGATCATCCTGAAAAGTCAGTTAGATGATGAGAGAAAGCTGGCACGTCAATCATACTTTATTAAGGACCGCTGTCTTGGTCTTAATAGCCTCCATAGGGAAATAGGTTGCACCTATTTGTTGAGTGATACCACCAGCTTCGCCTTCTTGTACATTCGTTTGCCGAATCTAAGAGAAACTACTGTCAGCCAGTCTCAGATCGAAGCATATATTCATGTACCTTGTCCAAGAGCTTAGTCTTTCCAGTGTCCACATGTCCTAGGATGCAGCAAATGGGGCTACGGAGGTCGTCCTTGCTTCCTGCTGCCAGAGCATCCTCGCGTGCCTTTTGGCGTCGAGCGGCAGCTTCTGCCTTGCGCTGAGCAGCCATCTTCTGTACAGTGGTCTGAGCTTCTTCAGAGGAGTCAGAGTCAGAGTCGCTCTCCGACAAATCCTCGTCGGAATCGTTGTCTGATGCCGACTTCTCGTTGATGGATTCCGGGGGAGCGTTGGGGTTGGGGTCAGCGGGTTTACCGTTAGTGGCAGTTGGTTTAGCAGAGGGTTCTGGCTTCTTAGCCTGGGACTTTGTAGATGAACCGTCGGCTGAGAGGCGAATCAGAGAAGGATGATGGGTACACCGCGGCGGGCACACCTTTTGTAGGAACAGACTTTTTCACTGCCTGAGGAGCAGATGTGGGCTTCTGCGCGGGAGTTACGACGGACACTGGGGCCGCTCCCGCTTCCCCCTCGTCGCTAGAGTCGTCCCATGACTCCTTCATATCTGTGGGCGGAGGTGCCATTTCCTCCTCGTCGCTCGAGGCTTCCCAATCGTCCTGAGCATTATCCGTATCAGTTTCTGCCGGGGATTGCACAGATTCGTGTTCACGATTGGGTTCGGGTGCAAGTTCCTTGGGTAGCGGTGGCTCAGGTGTCTGGGGCAGGGAATCGGGTGCAGGCGAGCTGCCCTTTGCAGGGCCACCCCTTCTGCGATTACCGTAGATGGGCCGCTTTGGGGGTGCCCCAGGTTGCTGTAAACCTTCGATTTGCACACCCGATGCTAGTAACGCTTGCCTGCGAATCTCCGCGGCGCGCTGATCTTCCTTTTGCTTTTTGGTGAGGAGACGCCCCTCCTTTTTCGCCAACTCGCGCTTGGCCTGAAATAGTTGGTGAAGTTACCACGTCTGTTGTATTCAGTAACGCGCACCTTCTCCCTCTCCTTTTTCCGTTGCTTTTCTTCTTCCTTCCGCCTCTCCTCCTCTTCAGCCTTGCGCTCCTCCTCCTCGATACGTTTGCGCTCCTCCTCCTCCTTCTTTCTCGCCTCCTCCTCGAGCCGCCTCTTCTCTTCCATCATTGCCTTCAACGCGCTGATACCAGCACCACCTTTCTTCTTTGCAGGTGGAGGAGGAGGTTCATCGTCCTTCTTGGCTTTCTTCTTCTTCTTCTTCTTTTTCGCGTCTCCCTCACCAGCTCCGGTCTCTCCATCGGCGCCTTCATCTTCGTCCTTCACTGGAGCGGTAGCAGTTGGTTCTGCAGGGATGTCTTCTTGGGGCTCTGCGGGGGTTTGCGTGGTCGCTTGTACCACATCTGCCTCTACCTCTGTGGCCTCGGTTGCCTGTACCTTCTTAACCTTTTTCTTTGCCGGCATCTAATGATAAGGTCTCGCGATGAAGTGTGAAACTGCAATTTTCCCACAGTCAGACTTTGTTCCCACACCTCGGAAAACGTTTGATGATGTAAGCTACACCCGATACTGTATTACTGTGCCACCAAGTGTGCCACTACAGCCGCCTCTGCGTCCTTGCTTATGGGGTTGCTCACCATAATCCGGAAGAACAGGCGAAGAGAGAAGGAGATGAGGGTTCTGTTCCTGTGAGTTTCTGTTGGCTCATGGACATTTACGTGATGCGAACTCACCTAAGCGGTCTTGATAACGCCGGAAAGACCACCATTTTGAAGAAGTTGAACAGCGAAGATATCACAGGCGTGAATCCGACGTTGGGTTTCAATATCAAAACTTTTGTGCACGGTAAGTGAGTATACCGCCCGCGACTCAAGTATGATTCCGGAACGACGACTAACCTTATGAAGCTATACTCTGAACATATGTTCGTCACTTACATATACCTTTTTTCTACTTCCTAACAAGACGCCTAGGGGATGTGGGTGGTCAACGGACACTTCGCCCGTACTGGCGGAACTACTTTGAACAAACGGATGCACTCGTATGGGTCGTCGATTCTGGGGATAGATTGCGTATGAGTGACTGTAAGGAAGAGCTGCACAGCTTACTTCTTGAAGACGTACGCATATGCGTTGAACTTGACTGAAACGTATCTCGCATGACACGACTCTACCCTTTAGCGGTTGGCTGGTGCATCTTTACTCGTCTTTGCCAACAAACAGGATATACAAGGCTCTATGACAGACAAAGAAATAGAGCAGGCCAGTCTGCCCATCTTGCATGATGATGGGTGTCCTTCGCTGACGCAGATTTATTCAAGGTGTTGGATCTCCCTGGGATTAAGTCTCATCAGTGGAGCATCGTTTCGTGCAGTGCGGTGACCGGGCGCAACCTGCTCGAGGGACTCAATTGGGTGGTTGCCGAAGTTGCAAGCCGACTTTACTACAGTACACTCACTGGTGGCGCTTCTGTGCCATTCCAAGAGGAGTCGCCTAGTGTAACCTAGCTCCACTCGGCATTATGGTGTATTGTCATGCAAGTGCAAGCTTATCCTCGCACCCGCAATGTCACTGAAAGGTGCTCATAAGCAGGATTACCCCTGTTCATTATGTTCTACGTGCATTCCTGTGTGGTTTGCTTCTCTTGGTTCAGGATGTCCGAGTACTTTGTATCTTTTCCACCCGACCTTCTAGAATATCCTTCCGAATAAGACCTGCCGACCCCAGCTGCGGCGCTACCGGGTTGCCTTTAGAGTCGTCTCAAATACACGTGTACAGACATCGCGCAAGCAAGCGTGATCAGTGATCACCGTAATTTCGTTTACCCTCGTTGGTGACTCTGCCTCTTCAAAACCTGCCAGACGAAGTAAAGCCCGCAATGACTTGGTTACAGCAGACTTTAGACTACCCCGTTCCCTTCGTAATGAGGATGGCTCATCAACCCCAATCTTGCGCTGCGACAAAGGACTTTTACTCGGCATACTCCGAGTCGTGGCGACTGTATGACTCACGTTTTCTCTCACAACTCGCATCTTACGTAAGTTTGGGAGCTCGTTCGTTTCGTTCCTGCTGCGACTCAGGTAGCTTCGCAAGCACCACGCCACCATCGCCAACACCAACCTCACTGCCGCCTCAGACTGGTATCTTTCGGACTATATGCTAGTTCCGCAATCAAGCCTACTGCTGACGCAGATTTATTTGAAGATGGGGGTTCACCTTAAGTATCGGTATGGTCATCTAGCGACTAGTATGATAAATAAGGTCAGCTTGTTTATACCCTCGATCCGCATCGCATCGCATACCCCCAGATGCGCATTCGGCATGTTGCTTGGACCAATACAACGAGACTGTGAGTGGACTCTCACGGATATGTGTTACAATTATGATATGGTTTGTGTCACTACTTACCGTGCAACATGTGCAGTATGAGGACTGCGGCCGGATGAGCCTGAGTGCGTCGTTCATCTGTAGTGCCTTAGCTTCTATCCTGTCTACCTAATATTCGGTGAATACGTCTTTGGACAATGTGTATTGATAGAGCATTATTCACAAGTGACGATAGCTAGTATCGTTCCCCGTGTGAATACTGGCAATAGCCACTCTCAAACGTAGTTACAATTAATGTCACTTGACTATCACTAGCCAGCCCTTGTGCGTCATTGTGCCGGGCGGAAGTACTAAGTTATATGTGAAGTCGTTGAGGATTAGTGGTAAAGATGTAAACAATCCCGTCAACAAGCACTCTCGGATTACGCATGGCGTAATGAGTTGGAGATGTGTGACAAGCTGGTAAGCTTGGACAGTATATTCTTATTGTGATACAACGCAGTGGAGATGTGGATGAACTTCGAGAGACGGAATCAGAGCTCATACTGGCCTAAGAGAGCTAGTTTGTTGGATGTGGGACTTTTGCTTTTTCATCGGACCCGATAAAACAGATAGAAAAGGAAGTTGGTGTGGGAAGGGACGCGTGCCAAGGGTCTGGATGATCGAGATGGGATCAAATCAACATCTCTTGCTTCCCCAAACTCCATCGCATCGATCGCAGCAATGGACGTCGAATACGCCGAACAAACCCGTCGCCAACTTCCAAAGTTCCGTTTCAGAGTCCTTATTGTAGGAAGGGCAAACACGGGAAAGACATCGATCTTACAACGAGTCTGCGAAACAACAGAGAGTCCCACTATTTTCCGCAGCAGGGAGGTGGTACATGGTCCAAGGTTTTGCCTTTGAGTATGATCTCACTGCTGACCAGGTTAAACTTAACCCATCAGTGAATGTTCGTAACAATGACACCTCTCTTCGGTTGCGTCTAACTAACATGAAGCAAGCGTGGCGAGCACAGGATCTACGACGAAATTGTGTTCTCCAATCATGGGGGTTATATTTTTCACGATTCTAAGTGAATAGAATCGGGTAGCGTAAAGGAACTCGAGATCTTGAAAGAATTCATTCGATGCAAGTGTGGAGAAAAGAGACTGCCATCAGCAAAACTGCACTTGCTGAATGCATCTTATTTCACTTATTTTGACGTTTGGGAGCGATTAAGTGATTACTTAACTGATAATTCAGGCACAGTTACCATATTAGGCGAAATCAAGCGAAATAAGACAACTTTAAGCAGGTTCAGTTTTGCTGATGCACTGCTAGACAAATGGCATGTGATATGGTTTGGACTCCTGATTTTCACGATTACAACAACTAACTGTCATGTTTTGAGGTACTGCGTTCCAATGGACACTGTGACAACCATTGACCAGGGCTTGATCTGGCATTTTACGACAAGATCTGCCCTGGCCTGAACAGTGTGTCGAAACACTAATAGCTATATTTAACACGCCACTTTGAAGTTCCTGTTATTGCTGTGTTCACCAAATATGACCAGTTCTTGCACAATGTCAATATGGATATGTTTGACTACCTGGATAAATACCCAGATGGCAAGGTATCTCAAGTGGTGGAGGAACTATTTCAAGATCACCACATCCATCCCCTTACTAGTGGTGATGTTAAATTTAAATACATGCAACTAGAGAGTAAGTCTAAAGTTATAGGTCAATGTCAGATGCTGAATTATTCAGCAGAAATGCACAAGAAAAATAGTTGCTGCAATGGTCTGATTGAGGAGACGGCTGCAGCACTAAATGAGAATGTTGTTGTATTGATGCTTTTAGCTGCACAGAGAGGTAATGTAGAATTGAGTGTTAAAACAGCTTGAAGAGGGTGAGTGCACAAGTTGATGGGAGAAGTGAGTGAAAATCTTGATGAAAATTGCAGTGTTCATTGCCTTACTCAGTTCAAGGTTGATCAAGTGATTTGGGAATGTCTTGTCCCATTTCCATACATTTGGGCAAGTATTTATAAGGCTTCAATGATGGCTCATGTCTGATTATGTGCCATATGCCATTGCTATCCAACTCTTATTATGTGAGTGCAAGCTATTACTGATGCTTCTCAGATTGACTCACCTCACAATGCTTATATTCTCATTCTCAGATAGTGAGTAGCTGCATCAGTAAATAGGCAATTTGGTTTATGCTGGTTTTATGACTCAGAAAACCATAAAAAACTGTAAAAAATGCTGAAAACTAAGGATACTGAGAAACTTGGAAACCCAAGTCGATTTTAGTGGAAACTTAGGGTAGCAAAAAAAATAGAAATCTAGAAAACTCTTGGAAACTGTGAAAACTTGGAAACTTTGCTGTACATGTAGAGCTAGATAATATACTATTAGTAAGGTGTGCTCAGAACATGGGCTTGCTCTAGCTAGATTATGAATGATAACAACAAATGTTGGATACAAATAATTAAGCATCCTCATAGTAAAAGTCACGTGAAAAGTCGGATTTCATAGGGCTAGAAGGAATGTAAAAGTTGGCACGGTATGCAGCATTGTCTCGTCAGCAGGCCCTTCTATAAGATCATCACAGTTGTCAAAAGTTAACGCGTGAGCCCAGCTTCGCTCAGGAACTTGTCCAAGTTTGCTATAATAGTCATTTATCACACCCCAAGTGGCCTGTTGATTGAATTCATTTGGTGTATTGAATGCACCTGTCATGTAGGCTCTAAATGCATGCTCGACCTGTTCAACTCATCAGACACAAAGCTACCACAAGTGCCAGTGTGGTGCCGACGTACTGCTGTTAAAATAAGAGCATAAAGGCCCATTGGTGGGTTTCTTGGCCTCAGAGATGGTTGGAGGACTGACTTGTTTGCAAACTTGATGTATGCCTTAGCAATTGGGATGATGAATGGCAAGTGTAAAAAACCTTCCAGTTTCTAATGTAGTAGGTCGTGAGTACAATTCCCCAACAGTAACAGAAACTTACCGGACAGCTGGGGTCACCCTTTCCAAGCGTGCACAAATGAGGGATGGGGGTTTCATAGTAAGCTTGCCCACCGTACTGCAGTGCCCAGTGAACGTACTCCTTGATCTTCTCTGGTTGGCCCCTGTACTTGGCACCATTGAAAAATGTCTTCACCAAGCCCAGGGTGTCACTGGTGAGCTTTGACTTTCGTGTCTTCATTCAGTCATAAGCCTACCAAAGAACATTAGTGAGTTGGCGCTACACGAGGATGGATGATGCAAACCACCTTGACAACACTATCACCCAAGCTCAGTGTGTATGAAATATTTGTGAATGAGAGATTGAAGACTGTTTGAATAATCAGAATGAGTTTGCTGGAATCCAATGTCCAATCTGTGAATGGGCATTCAGAGTTATATAGGACATGGGTCAGTGTTGGAAGAAACACACAAGTCCAACATGGGTTTTTGCAGCATTGCTCAGAGATGTTGAGCCATGCTCCAGCAAATTGATTGATGCTGGTGTATTCCTATACCTTGTCCAGGCTCTTCTTGACTGTCACCTTCATCATGTTTGATTTGGATGACTAATAGAAATCATGAGCTGCACAATAAGCCTGAGGAAAGTTGCTCAGCTTACCTTGCACATGGCTTGAGGTTTTTCTTGGAAGTCATCTTTGCTTTTTGCTCTGACCTTCACAAACTGGTGAGATAAGAATGGAGGTTAGATGAATGAGAATGTGCACAATGTAAAAGCCATACCTCATTGCTGCAAGAAGTGTTCTCATGGTCACGCTGATTGACCATAACTGCAGCTTGTGGCCCATCAACAGTATTCGGGCGCATTTCTTCGATATCGTTGTCACACAAACCTCCAAACTCAAATGGGTTGGCGACATCTCCCAGCTCATCATGAGCAGCATTGGCTTGGGTGGGAGGCTGCTGGCAAAGACCAGAGTTTGCATACTTCCAGCAACCAAGATCTTGTGTTGTTAACCTGAGTATTTCGCAATGCCTCAGCTATGGAAACATGCAGCGGCTATTGTGTACATGACTTACTGTGCAGCACTGGCACCACACTTTGACTTCCCAACTTGACTCTTGTTACGTTCAGCAAGGCGCAATGCCTTTGTTTTTGACAGAAGCTCTTGATGAGCAGCACCTTTAATGCATTTTTGACACTGATGGGTGGTGAAGTCATGGCTGCCAATGTGATCGAAAATGGCCAGAGCACTGACCTTTGGTTTTGCTTCAGTGGCCCTGTCAGGCTCAGGCAAAGGTGAAGGCGGGGGTGAAGAGTCCAGATCAGAGCAGTTGTCAACCCTGATGTCAAAGTACTCATCACTCTCGGTCTCTGCATCTATGTGGCGCTGCTTATTGATTCTCATCGATAAGTGTTGGGGATATATGGTGGACAAGTTGTCCTCATTGCATTCCTCCAATATGTTCATCCATGCAAGGAAGTCCTTTGCCTTCTGGATTTCGTTGAGCTTCTGCTGCTGAGCCTTCAAACTAGCTTCGCAATTGGCTTCAACTTGCTCCTTGCTGCGTTGTACTTTTTGCATGCCTGCAGGGTGGATGTTACAGCCTGGACGATCCTGGAGTGCATGAGTGGGATTGACTGCTGTATCTGAGGCTAGTCTGATGTCAGCGAGTACTCTGTAACCACAGCTAAACCACACCTTGTCCTGTTTCACCCTGGTGCCTGGCACCCTTTTTGACGTTGACAACTGGGGCAGGATCTTTGTTGGCTTTGGTGCTTGAAGAAGGATTGCTAGTGTCGGCGAGTGTTTTACCACGGCACCGAGCACCCTTTTTGATGCTAACAACTGGAGCAGGATCTCCGTTGGCTTTGGTGTTCAAAGAAGGATCTGTAATGTTGGTGAGTGTTTTACCACGGCGCCCAGTAGCCTTTTTGTTCTTTGTCTTGATCGCCGGGCTCAAACCTTTGTCAGCTTCGGTGTCTGAAGAGTGTCATCAATAGCCATAGTCAGTTTGTTGACCCACTTACCCAGCCCCATAGTCGAAGGAAGTAGCTTGGGGGAAAGGGGTGCAGTCGTGGATGTAGTAGCATTGGGCTTTGCATAGGGAGTCTTCTTTGTTGTGGGCTTTCAAGCTGAATGAGTGGCAGGCATGGTGATGTGACAGTGGCAAGAGATGGTGTCTGCAGGTGAATGTGAATATAATATGCAAGCCGACAATGTTTATAACTTACTGCCAAAGCAGATGGTTCCAGTATTGGGAACACCTGACACTTCTACATATGGTAAGTCCACTAGATGAAACATGAAGAGCGAAGTAGTAGCACCGTTGACAAATCCTGCTCTGGCATTGTAAGGGGCTGTCAAGAGAAGTGAATTAATGTACTAAATTTGAAGGTGAGATGGGGAACTTGCGGGTGTGATTGAGAGCAGGATCCATGCGCTGCTAAAGATTTTGTTTCACGGCGACAAATAATGCCACCCCCTGAGCATTGACTTCAGCACTAAGTTATGAAATGGTGAGACGCCATATGAATTCCACTGTACCAATATAACCATTCGAGAGTGAAAGCACATGATGGGATTGACTTGGTTTGAGTGACATAGGTGAGGCAGAAGACAGGGAACCAACGGTTGGATCAGTGGAGGCAGTCATGGACTCTGGTTGTTGAGTGGGGGTGGAGGACGACTGCAGCTCTTCAGACTCGTTGACAGAAGGAGGAGCAGAGGTGAGACTGGTTTGACCATTGGCAGCTGTCAGCATTGGAGATGACTGTGTAGCACTTTGCTGTGCAACATGTAGCTGGTGCTGTTGCAAGGCTGCGACCTGGTCTGGGGGATGAGGGGATGAGGACCAACAATGATTGTGGCATGATGAAATGTGCAGAGACATACTGGGTGCGGGAGATGATGACCTCATATGTCAGTATCTAGTGATCAAGATTGAGTGGTGAAACATGCCTTGCCAGCACCTGTTGGGGTGCAGAGGAGGATGGGCTCATCAGTGAATGCATTGAGGTTGAAGGAGCCAGTAGCTTCATCATGCCACTTTCTGAGCTTGTTGGGAATAGTAAGCATGGCTATGTTCATCTATGGGAAGTGTCAGTATCTAGCAATCGAGAGTGAGCAGCAAAACATGCCCTGCTGGCACCCATTGGAGCACAGAGGAGGATGGGCTCATCAGTGCCAAATGATACTGGGTAGAGCTTGCTTTGCATGCAATTGAGAGTTTTGATACTTGTCACATTGTCTCCTCAATCGTCTCAGACATCTTGATGTATGAAAATGGTTTGCACCATTGGTCAGGGGGATACAGTGACTCATAGTCCTCCAAAAGGTTGTACTCAAGGCTAGCACGGTGTTTGTAGTCAGAGGGAGCAGTGGAGGGAGGAGGAAGAGAGTGGCGAAAGAAAAAGCTTAAAGTTTCAGCTTTTGCCATTCCCGTACCACGCCATTCATCTCATGTGATCAAAATTATGATAATCTAATCTAATCTGGTCTTTGAACACTTGTGTTGGAGGATGGAGGGGACAGTGCAATGTAATTATCATAGTATTGCTGCTAGATGCCCACTATAGCTAACTGCGTGAATTCAAGCAACACTGGTGCTCGGTTAGCTTGCTGCATACCGTTTCAGGCGCTTGCTTACTTGCACTCCTACATTTACCTCTCTACCCCTTCCTCCTCATCTTAACACGACACAAACAACCAAGAAACACTAGAAGAATGATGGTAAGTGATATTATTGCTCTATTAAACAACTTACAATTTTTCGCAGTTTTTAGCCATATTGCGTGTGATCGTCGTTGCCTTTTGCTGGGTGACCTTGAAGGTCGTTGTCAAGTTCCTGGAGGCACTGGTGAGCATATACTTTCCATATGTTGTCAACTGGTGCTTACCTTTGCAGATGCAGGCAAACAGCTGGCATGCAGAGCTCATGCTCATGGCGTGCCTCAACTTTTCGACGGTCTTGTGCGGTGAGACAACTCTTTACATTTCTCAACCACATTTCAACCATCATCTTCAATTCAACCATCTCCACTGTCAACTAACTTTGCCTCTTCCACTTATGTCTTCCTTCTGCTCTATTTGTCAAGTGAATTTCCACTCACCAGGAGGTTTCACGAAACACATGAACTTGAAACATAACAAAAACAGTACATTAGTGGGGATGACTGAGGCATCAAAGCTGCATACCTTCATATGCCATCCCTCCCTCTCAGGTGAGTACAATTCGATATTTAATATCTTGTATAAGGTGTTGAATATTTATGAGCCCGGCCATGTTCATCTGATGGCACATTCCTCAAAGATCCCATCCTGCCACCACCACAAGATGTGTTAGAGCCAAGTGGCAACCCTTGGCACCCCTTTGGTCACAGGCTCGAATTTGAGTGGGCGCACTACCACTATGTGAGGCTTCAATCCTCAGCCAATGATATTCAGTGTGGCCTTGACCTCTGGAGAGCAAAGGTGAAAAGGCATCAGACTGACAATGACAGCTGTGACAAGGTCCCATGGAAGACCACCAAGGAGCTATATGACTCAATCGACTCAATATCAGCTGGTGCAGTTGGCTGGACCACTTACAAATTGTCATACAATGGGCCACAACCAGCCGGCACACCACCCCAGTGGATGGAGGAGACGTATGAGCTCAATGTGAGGAATGTCCTCTCTGTTTTTGAGGACCAACTGGCTTTGAAGGAGTTTGACAGTCAGTTCGAATATGCACTGTATAAAGAGTATGATCACAACGGCACTTGTGTATATTCGAACCTTATGTCCGGGAACTGGGCATTTCGGGAAGCAGTATGTGCTTCTGCCAGTGATATTAATTCATCTGATGTGCAACTTTAGGATATGATTTCTCAAGACAAGGAACAGCATGGGTCAATGCTCATTCCAATCATTGCTGGCAGTGACAAGACAACAGTATCAGTCGCAACTGGGCATCAAGAATATCATCCTGTGTATGCATCACTTGGCAATATCACAAACACTGCTCATTGTGGACATGGGAATGGCATAGTTCCTGTTGCCTTCCTCTCTATTCCGAAGAGTATGTGATCCTTTCCCTTGTCATTGTTGTCTTTGCTGCTGAGGGGTCCATTTTCCAGCTAGCAAATGCCAATGAAACTGCCCTGATCACCAGATCTTCTGTTGTCAACTTTACCACAGATGTCTTGAGTTGGTTTTTGTGCCACTCAAACCTTACATGACTAAGCAGAGAGTTATGAAATGCCCAGATGGGCACTTTCACTGCACAATTTTTAGTCTTGGGCTGTATATAGCTGACTATCTGGAACAGGTCTGGCTCACTGGCATTGTATCCAACTGGTGCCTGAAGTAAATTTGCAGATATCACTTTCAAGCAGTGTTACTGACTCATTCTTATGTAAGGTGTGATGCACTGCCAAGCAATCTTGACGATTCAGAAAGTCATCAACGCTCACATGCAAAAACTGACGTCCTTCTCAAGACATTCAGCCCACACATTCTGTGGGCCAATTTTGGCATTTGGCACAATATTGCAGTACATATAGCACCTTTTTCCATGGCTGTGAGTTTGATAAGGTATTGGGCAGCCATTCACATGTTTTTTTCCATGCACCGATATCCATGAACTCCTTGCACCAGATCTCCTCCATCAATTAATCAAAGGCGTGTTTAAGGATCACCTTGTTGAGTGGGTGCTTTTATACCTACAAATGACCCACAGAGAGAAGAAGTTCTTGGAAATAATTGTGGACATTGATTGCTGGTATGATTCATCTTTTCTTTTTTGTGTCACTCTTTATAAACAGTCCCATAGGATCTCTGCTGTCCCCCATTCTCTGGTCTTCATTGGTTCCCAGATGGGTGTGATTATCAGCAATGGACAGGTGACAACTCAAAGGCGTTGATGATGGTGAGTGCATGAATGATGATTATCTTATCAGATTGGGCATACTGACAATATCATCGAGGTTTTTCTCCCTGCAGTTGCAGGATACATCCCATCCATGATGGTCCACTCCATCTCAGCATTCATGGATGCCTGTTACATTGCCTGCTGAAACGCTATCAATTCAACCACACTTGAACTCCTTCAAGACACTGTAGAGACTTTTCACAAACTGCATGACATATTTATTGACACAGGCATTCATACAATGCTCTCGCTTCCCTGCCAGCATGCTTTGAAGCACTTCTATCACTCAATACATCTCTTTGGGTCCCCTATTGGGCTCTGCTCATTCATCACCAAGTCAAAGCACATTTTGTCAACCAAGCATACTTGGCAAAGGTCCAGTCGAAATCATGCACTCTCTCAAATGCTCAGGACCCTCCATCATATGGACAAGATGTCGGCACTACATCAGTGTTTGGAAGGCAGTGGGTTGTTAAAAGGGTTTTGCTGTGGTGTGTCCTCCACGCTTAGCAATGGCTTGTAACTGATGAGTCAATAGATGACTTGCTGGCAGATGAACAAGAACTGGACAACAAAGATGAATTGGCCATTTCAGGTGAAACCAAATCTCAAGATGTGTCTGAATTTGATGTGTAGCTTGCTACCAAATTCTGTGCATACATGGTCTTTTACTTGGTGGCTAACTGCTCATTGTCAGGCTTTTAGAACCCAGTTACCCATCCTGACTTCATACCCTTGCAGTGTACATCAACCAGCCCAGGTTTCCCCTTGTGTTTTCACAGTTCCTCTACAAACACTGTCACCCTGAGGAGCAAATTGCTCCACCAACAATCAAGGAATGCCCTGCCTTTGAAGGCACAATCAAGGTCCATCACTCTGCTGTTGCAACATATTATTCTCCAAGCAATTTGTCTGTTGTCTGGATCCAGTGGCCTGCAGCGTGAGCAAATCCGATCAACTTCAAACTTCCATGGCCACCCACGCCAAGACACTGTATTCATTGTTGTCGACAATTCTGAGCTGGGCATGGAGGGCATGGAAGTTGGGCATGTCTTACTCCTCTTCTCTTTTGAGTATCAGCGCAAGACCTTTTTGTGCATGTTGATCAATTGGTTTGTACATGCTGATGAACGTGATCCAGACACAGGGATGTGGGTTGTGAAGCCAGAATTGGATCGCTGTGGCAAGCCCACGCTTGAAGTCATTCATTTGGATTCCATTGCTCGAGCAGCACACCTTGTGCCCATCTATGGACAATCATGGGTCCCAGAGGACTTCAATTACCATGACGCGTTGGACATCTTTAACTCATTTTTTGTCAACCACTACATCAACCATCATGCCCATGAGTTCATTAGTAGGATTTATTAGTTTGTAATCAGCAGCATTTAGGTAGTTAGTGGACATCAGATACAGTTGTGCTAGATGTGTGAGTTTCCAGGTTTCCAGGTTTCCAGTTTCTGGAAACTGAGAAAACTGGAGAAAACCCTAAAAATGTATGAAAACCTGGAAACCAAAATGCCGATTTACTGATGTGCAGTGATTCACTATGTTTCTAGCCTGTTGATAACACATGCATCAGCAAAATATCAAGTCCCCTTTTTAGCCCTTTTTCAGCTCTAGAAGGGCTGGAAGCTCCAGAAGCTGGGAAGGGTTTCCCCTGTTGGAAAGCAAAGCCAAATCTTCAGAAGGGCTGCCAGAAGAGCAAACATCTTTCAAAAGGCCCCCAAAAGGTGTTGGAAGTCACCACAGAAGGGTGATATTTCTCCAATGTATTTCGGTATTTTCCAGGTCTGGACAGGCTTAAAGATGGTGAAACTCTTATCGCAATTCTACTCCTAGGTAAACAAACACTATGTACATAGTAATATGTAAACAATAACCCTCCCTGCTACCACCATTATCACCTGGTTAATGACATCTTGTTGTTGCTCGTGCCACTGTGTTCATGGTCATCGTTGTCAATTTGTCATCACTGTTCTGACTTAACAGTCAGTTGTCCTTGTCATGTTGTCATGTCTTGCCTTTTCAACTTGTGGGTGGTAGAAGAGTTGATGATGCCATCTTGCTTTAGGGGCTTGCATGTGCTGCACCAAACAAGTACCAGTCAGTAAGGGTGCAAAGGGTAGGCAGTGAGGACTTACACTAGCAGCAGACATGGTGATGGCCAGTGATGTAGTAAGTGGGTGGGCAATAGATGGGCAGTGTCATTGTCCTGCAACAGTTAAGGTGAGATGGAAGAAGAAGAAAAGGTGAAAAACTTATCAATGAGATGCCTAAATAGGGTGGTGGTGATGAAGTTGGGGGTATAGCAATAGTGTCGTGGTGGCAGTGGTCAATTGACTTGTGAAACATGTGATGCAGATGGGTGGTGAAAGGCCATGCAAGAGGGTTGGGGAGAAAGGGGATGCGATGTGGGAATGAGATGGAAGAGCAGTCTTGTGTCTAGTTGTGTTGAAAGGCTGTCCAAGTGAGAGATGAGATGAAAAAAACAAATGAATAAAACTTATCTACAAGGCTTGAAGAGATCTGAAAAATGCAGCATGATCATGGTAAGATAGTAGAGTGTCATGCACACTGTTTGTGAGGTGGTGAGAGGGGCAATTGCAGAGAGGGGGATGGAGAGGGAGAGGGAGAGGGAAAGCAACAGTAATGGAACACCTGGTTGAAAATGAAATGAAGATTCCCACACTTCATCCAATCAACAATCATGCTTGCTACTTATGTTACCACACTCAAACTGATCAACAAACGTGACTTGTATTTATTTTCTGGTTGAGCCAGAAATGTGACAATGCTAGAGATATAGAGCAGTGGACTTAAAAATAGTTGAGGGTATATGGTGTATTGGCTATTGTCCATAACATTGATTTTTTTTTTTCACAATGCTGTGGCTGAGGGAGGCTCAGGGTTCAATTCCTGGGATGAACATTGTCCTCTCAGCTCTCTGCTAAACTTTTGCCTTCTCCCTCACCAACCTTGACCTCACTAACCCAGCCACATACAAACTGCAACCATCACCTGACCACAGCAACAGAGCAAAAACCATGACAGCAATGAGGACCAGGACCAGGATGAGAGGACAACAACAGCAATGGCAATGGCCACATCTGCAACTGCAATGAAGTCATGACTCACAATGACACAATGTGCAACAACTGCAATGGCATTATGAAAGTGTCAACCTCAATGACAACAATGGCTGCAACAATGGCAGCCACACAACAATGACAGTCATGATGACAACGTGGCCACAATGTCATGATGGTAATGAGCAGTGGGCAATGGCAGTGGGATAATTATTATTTGTACAGTAATTACTGGTAGACAAATTTCATGCTGTCTTCACTAGTTCACTAAGTTAGAGTGGGAAGCTCTGAAAGGATGAAAAGCTTCAGCAGTTGTCTGGAAGCGGTGAGGAAGTGGTCCCAGAAGGGCTACAAAAGGAGAAGGGCCAGAAGCAGAAGGAAAGGGGTGTGTCATTTTGCTGATGTGTCCTTGGCTCTCCAGGATGTGTGTGGCTGTGATGCCTCATTTCTAACTGGCTGATGATACCTATCATTGGCTCTCCAGGATGTGAGTGGCTCTGGTACTATACTACTGTTTGTCACAAACCTATACCTTGGCCTGTGACAAACCCATGAAACTCAAGAGTGTGCAAGGGAATGCGCACACAAAACCTGGAATAGAGTGTATTGGCCTGGTAGAACTAGCCAAGATGACACACGTGCAAGGATTGGATAATCCTCACCATTCTATTCAAGAAAGGACCAGCCCAGAACTGGGACTTACCAAGTGAAAGATGGTTTAGCAAGTCACCTGATGAGTAGAGCTTATCAAAGACTTGCTATTGGATGATATATTTGGAACCCTTCTAGCATGTTCCACTACCCACCTGATAAGCAGAGCTTAATGGGGATTAATGCCATTGGATGGTATACTTAGACCCTTTCTGGCACATTCCATGGCCCCACCTGTGAATTGGAGTTGGGCCTCCCCTAAAGTACACACAGACCATGTATTTGGGTATATAAGCTAGTGCAATACAACAGACTGTTCCTCAGACTGTCCACTTGCGACATCCCCACTAGTACCACTCCTTGTTTACTGTGCAGCTTCCCACTATTGGGTTGTTCCACATCCTTGTCCTGCTACTTGTGGACCATTGTTCCCTGTTCCTGTTTTACTCCTTGTTTGGTTTGACATCAGCCACCCTGATCCTTGTGACCTTGAGCCTTGCTGTTGTGTATAAACAGTAAGCACTCATCACATTTGGACAGTCTTAGCTTGCTGATCATGAACCTTCTCAGTGTCTGACTGGGATTACTCCAAGTTTGGAGCCTGGGATGCTGAGTCCAGTTCTTTTTACAACCCTGTTGATTATTCTCCCCCTTGTTGTCATCATCATCTTTGTACTCCAAGTCCTCTTCCTCTGTAATCCCCTCCCATCTTCCTCTATCCCTGTTAGGGCTCAATCTTGCCCCCCTCCAAGTCCTTGCCCAAGTTGCAGAGCAAGTAGACTCTCCCCAAGCATCCCCTGCCCCCTCCCTGCCAGTGGAATGAACCCACACCCCAGAACTTCATTACCCATCCCCAGTACTGCTCCCAGTAGTTGCCCCATCTATCCAGGTGGTATCCCCAATCCCTCATCCACCATCCACCCCTGTTTTCCATTTACACACCCCAGACCTTCATCCTCTGACCCCTCACCTTGGCCACCAACCCCAGACTCCCCCATTGATTTTGAGGCAGCTGCCCTTTGTGTAGGGTGCACAGAACAGCATCCCCCATCCCCCATCCCCCATTCCCTCAGAGAACCAGGAGAATGTCCATCCTGCCCCAGTCGTCTGCCCCCCTTCATGTATTTACCACCAGGGAGAACACTCCCACCAATACATCACCATTGTCACTCCCCAGGGAGAAGAGTGGCACCCCACAGAGGAGTTCTATCAAGACTCCATCACCACATCCACACAATTGAACAGTTGTGTACAGTTCCCCCCAGATTCCCCAGATTCCCCAGTGTTCCCCCCTCCCAAGTTTTGGCCCCCCACTTCCTCACCATCTACCCCCCAAGACTTGACATTGCCTTTGCCCTTGGAATTCCCCCTCTGTATGCCTGCTCAAAGGCAATTCTCAATATCCCCAGCCAGGACCTGCCCTTAGGGTCCATCAAGTACAATTTCAAGGAAGGGATCCAATGCACTTTCACCCCCTTCACCAATCTCATCAGGGAAGCATACAGGGGCACCTTGGTGATCTTGAAGGTGCATGATTTCCTGGATGGAAGAGTGGTAACTATATATGGTTACCTAGCTTCTATGGGGAGCACATTTTTGTCATCAATCAAGGATATCATTTCAAAGATGCGGTGAGGATGAGCCCTCACCTTTGAGCTTATTGTTTTTCCTCTCAAATTCCCCAAGACCCCTTCGATTTTGTGTCTGCCTACAGTGACAACAAACAATTGTAACCATTTACTGAACTAGTATGTGGTTATATAAGTAGTTGTCACTTTATCAATATATTGGGGTCTTGTACCAAGTGTTATTATTTTCAAGCTGCCTTCAAGAAGGAGAAAGACTCCAATGCTCCCAAGCTCTCTTTGAAACCCATCACCTCCACCAACTCTGGACTTATTTATTACCCTGAGTCATCCTTATTCAATGCCAGCCAGTGTGATATGATTGACTGTTGGAGTGACCCTCCATTCCTCCTAAACAAACTCCATGACCTCCTGCCCTTTGGTAAGGTAACTTACCAGTGGGACTTGAAGATTTTCAGAACATCAATCTAGAGAGAATTACTGAGGCTGCTCAAGAACAACTCCTTTACTGGCACTTGTCAGATGCCACCACCCTTAATAATTCCCCAGCAGAATCCCTCCTGTGGACCAAAGATGACCACTTTTGGTTCATCCATGTCACCCCCCAAAGACAGGAACTTATCCAATGCATCAGAGCAGGCGAGCATATCAGATACCTAGAACATTCTCCCTCAACTATGACCAAGTCCAAGTCACCTGGCAAGAAATCCATCTTGTCACCAGAGGAACAGAGTTCCAACTAGCTATAGTCAAAGGAAAAGAGTTCACTTACAAGTGGAGCTCTTCCAGCTAGGAAACCACCCTTGAAAACCCAGACCACTGCCTTATTGACCCTCAAGTTTATCACCTTTCCCCTGACACCCCAGATGACCCAGAAATCCTTGAATTTGCCAAAGCAAGAACACTGCCACCCCTTGTTGTCAGCCCACTGCCACCAAGCAGTACCACTAGTATACCAACAGAGTCTGTTGATGGTTGGGGAGAACCTAACCTTTGGAACAGACTTAGAAGGTGTTGGTGTATAAATGAAGTGTGCAACTGCAGTTACAGACCAGATACTGCACCTGCTCCACCTAGTGTAGTATTGTGGGCCCCAGGCAATGCCTATGTACCCTTTAGAAATAAAGAGTAGATTTCTTGTTCAGATCAAAAAGCTGAAAAACAATGGAGAAAGCATAGTCAATTGGGCCATCAATCTGGCTTCCCAGAACAACCCACAGTGCCCTCATAGAAGAAGAAACCAGTGTACCTGTGTGGAACATCATTCCATACATCAAGAACACCTCCTTGCATCGCCTACCCAGATCCCAGTTGTTCCAAACAGGGATATTCCTAGAGTCAACCAAGCTGGTCCATCTGAACCAGTGTACCCTTCAATCAGAGGACCTCCAGCACCACACCCAGTAAACCCCATTGCCCAGCAGCACTCCACTAGTAGTGAAGAAGCCAACTACCTCAGGACAGAAGCCGTACAGTTGCACTGCCATTATCCAGAATCTGTCTACATTGTGAAGCACCTACCCACCAGAAGACCAAGAAAACTCCAAGTGTTCAAAGAACACTGCAGGTTGCAGTATGACCAGAACAGAGTCACTGTAGTTGTTAACCACCCCTTGGAGCACATTAGAGAATTTACATCAAGTGTCCTCAACTTCCAGAACTACCTTTGGAGGAGCCAGACCACAGTTACCCACTTTGGGATTTACCAAGGCTATTACTGGATCTGTCATCAAGTTGGATGCAACCAACCAGACAAAGCCATCTTGCAACCCACCTATAAAATCAAGTACCTGTGGAACGATGATGGTTGGACTGTTACCAGACTACCCTGTCACTAGTGAATGAGCCAAGACATTGAAACTACTTCAACTAGGCCCCTCACAGAAGAAGAAGAAGAAGACCTCATTCCAGCTAGCATCTACAAAACCACATACAACTTAGTCCATGAAAGATTCCAGGGCAAATTCCTCAAAAGACCAGTTTTTAGCAAGGACAGAAACTTTCCTTGGGTATTCCAAGACACCTTTGAAGAAGTAACCACCAAAGACTTTGCTAAAGTTCATCCACACATCTCCCATGTCCAGAGTCTTGATTATATGAACCCTCGAAGGCCAATATTGTTCCAAAACTGTTGAGTGGAGTTTCTTCAGAAGCCAGTGGGAATACAAGAACAGAAGACCTATTCAGTTCTCTGATTCAGAAGACAAACCTCCTGACCACAAAGAAGGAGCAACCTCAGTCCAAGAAAACCAACCAGAAGCACAGGGTTGGTCACCACCTAGAACTCCACCTTCAGCAGGTGCCAGATCAGAGTGCAGTGATGCGAAGGGTCAAAGTGCTTATTACCACAGTATCCCAGCCACAGACACCACAAACAGTTCCAGGCACACTCCCAGTAACCCCAGCACAGGCATCACAGTCATTCCTGCCTATGCCTTCTGCCACAGTATTTTCACTCCCATCAGCAGTACCCCCAGTTTGTGTAGCTGCACCTACTCCCAGTCAGTGCCCAAGTACCCCAGCATTATCCAGTCATGCCACATCTCCAAGTCAACCTAGTGCACCCAACACACCAAGTACCCCTAGTATCCCAGCAAGCATGTCTGGTTCAGCATCTACCAAACTATTGGGATCACCCCCAGTGTTACAACCTGCTGCCTGACTCATGAGAAAAACCTGCCTTATTTGGTAGGACAAATAATGCTGGAGACCCTTAAGATTCTTCTCCAGCAAAAATGGGACCATGGGGCCACTTCTTTTCTATACTTAGTAATGGACTTGCTTCTTATGGCTACTTTCTCATCCCTATATGGTCTGGCCCCCATTCTATTTATAACTGGCCCCATTCTAATCTTAGCTCTGCCTTCTTGACCACATGATCCATTTCTTTTCTATTGTTCTCCTTCTTTTGGACATTTTCTCTCACACTCTGCACCCATGTGATTACTGCAGGTTGCTGTGGGTTACTACAGATTACTGTGGATGGTGCCATCTGTTTGTTCCTTACAAACAAACCTTTATCTATATAAACTTGACTCTTAGGTACCATGTATCCCCAGACTCAACTTCTTTACCACAACAGTGCTTGTATTCCCTTCACTGGGGTTACTTAAGATCTGCTTGTCTTCAAGTCTCAGACCCTTCCTCTCACATCAAGTGTGGTGTCGCACTTTGATACTTATCATCCACTTAACCCTTGCTAATTGAAGGCTACTGCTCCCTTGCTCAGACACACCAGAACTAGACTCACACATGTCGTGTTGAACACCCCCACTGTGGCATTACACCCAGAGCTGTTTGATGGCATCCCTGCAAAGGCAGAAAGCCTTTTGGAACAATCTAGAGAACTACTACTACCTCAATGAATCCATGTACTCCAATGAAGGGAAGAGGGTCTCAGCCACTCTAACGCACTTCAAAGTCAGCATGTCTTCTGGAGAATGGGCTCAGGATAAACAGAAGAGAGCCTTGTCAGCCACCCCTGTAGATTTCAGAACATGGGTACAGTTCCACAAGAGTTTCAAGAAGCACTTCATCCCAGCATATTCAAAATTGGAAGCCACCAATGCCATGTGCACCTCCAAGATGGGCAGAAGACCCTTTAATGAATGGTACCAAGATTGGTTGACCTATGCCTCCAGAAGTGGAGCCAATGAAGAAACCCAGATGTTCACCTTTAGGAAGGTGCTTCCCATGGCACTACACCAGAAGACAATGGGTGTATCACCACAGCCTACCATGCTAGAAGACCTAGCAGAGAAAGCAAGAGAGTTTGATCAAGTCTGGCACATGCACAGCACCCCTACCATGTTTAACAGAAATTTGGGACCAAGAAACTGTGCCATAACCACAGATGAAGATCATGCCCAAGTCAATGTTACCACAGCACCATCACATCCCCTGTTGGGTGGAAAAATATCGAAGGCAGAGAAGGACAGACACTTCAAGGAGATGCTCTGCTTCTACTGTGGAAAATCCAGTCATAGGGCTAAAGAATGCCACATCAAGTAAAGCCAGTTTAATCAAGGGACAGGAAATAGACGTCCAAATCCACACCAAGGAGCCAACTTTAGAGCTTGCACCACAGTAACCCAGGAAGATCAATACGCTGAAGAAGACCATGCTGAAGAGCATCTGGCCTGGGTAGTGGCTATGTACCACAACCCATGTCCCCAAGTCATGATTCCACGCCCTCACTCCTGCCCGTCAATGAGGATTTTTGAAGCATCCCTCTGCTGCACTGTCAGTTGGGACTTTATGTCTTTCCAGGACTGGTTTTGAGAATAGATATTCTCTCCTAGAGACAGTAGACTCTGAGTCTGTACCTGGTGATACTATATGAAATAGACAATCACCATCTATTACACTCAGAGTGACTCTAGTTGGAAAGACAACTGGATGAGAAATCAGTGCATGCACTTTACTGGATAGCAGCATGAAAGGGATCATCATAGATCAACCACTGAGAATAGCCTTACCTTGCGAACACTGGTTAACCCACTTCCAGTACAGAATGTGGATGGAACACTCAATAAGAGGGGATCAGTCAAGTATACTATCATCCAGAAGATATGTATCAAAAATTCTGAGAACGTCTACCATGAAGAAACATCAGAACTCTAGGTTACCACACTAGGAGACCATGACATCATCCTAGGAATGGACTGGCTCCATGCTCACAACCCAGAAGTCGACTGGGCCTTGCCCTAGATCACGTTCACAAGATGCCCAAAGAACTGTACCTTGTCCAAATACCCACTAGTCATCACATCCAAGAAACTGCAGATGTGGGCTACCACCATCAATGCCTTACATCCAGGAGAAAATGAATCCTCAATATCTGAGGATGCCTTTGCCCATGAAGCCATAGAAACCTTCTTGTACCACCGCAGTTTAGCAAGTATGACAATCTTGCTATCAGATCCAAAACCACCACAAGTATGACTATTGCAGCAAAAGATGCACCAAAGCCATCCCTTGATCACATCCCTGCCCAGTACCACAAATATTCCAAGGTTTTCAGTGAAACAGCCTCACACAGACTTCCAGAACACCAAGCATAGGACCACACCATAGAACTCAAGCCAGCCTCAAAAATGCGCAATTGTGGCATCTATAGACATATGCCCAAGGGGTCAGAAGCACTCGAAGAATATATCACAGAACACCTGTGAAGAGGATACATCTGCCCATCTAAGTCCCCCATGGCCAGCCCCTTCTTCTTTGTTGACAATAAGGATGGCAAGTTATGTCCTGTACAGGACTATTGAGCACTCAATGACATTACAATCAAGAATGCTGCCCCCTTACCTCTGATCCCAGAATTAATCAACAAACTATGTGGTGCCAGGTACTTCACCAAGTTAGATATCTGTTGGGGATACAACAATGTTCATATCAGGGAAGGAGACAAACACAAAGCTGCCTTCAAGACACCCCTAGGACTATTCGAGCCCACAGTCATGACTTTCAGGCTTTGTAATGCCGCTGCCACATTCCAAACATTTATGAACAATGTCTTTGAAGATATGATTGATGAGGGACATGTTGTGGTCTACCTAGACAACATCCTCATCTTCTCAGAAGATCCTGCCTTGTTGGACAAGTTAACCCATGAAGTCCTCTCATGTCTCCTGAAACATGGCCTGTATCTCAAACCCAAGAAGTGTGTCTTTGTGCAGACATTTATTGAATACCTTGAGATTGTTATATCAAATGGACAAGTCAAGATGGACCCTGCTAAAGTTGTGGGAATCACTGGTTGGCCTACACCATGGACGGTCAAACATGTCCAAGCTTTCCTTGGGTTTTGTAACTTCTATCAATGGTTCATCAAGGATTTTTCCACCATTGCCAGACCTCTATTTGACCTCACTAGAAAAGAGACTCCTTTCCTTTGGGGCACTTCTCAGGAATCTGTGTTCTGAACCCTGATCCAAGCGTTCACCACTGCTGCTGTCCTTGCTAACTCTGACCATAGTAAACCTTTCCAACTCATCACAGATGCCAGTGACTTTGCTATGGGAGCAATTCTTGAACAACCCAATGCCCTTAATAGGTGGCACCCTATTGTTTATCATTCCAAGTCACTGCAACCAGCTGAGCAGAATTACAAGATTCATGATAAGGAACTCCTTGCCATCATCAGGGCCTTGGAAATTTTCTGCCACTACCTTGAAGGATGTGAGGACAACCTCAAAATCTGGTCTGACCATGGCAATTTGGTTTATTTTGCAACCAAGCAGAAGCTCATATGCCACCAAGCCCACTGGGCTTTATTCCTGTCATGCTTCAAGTTCACTATTATCCACAAGCCTGGCTTACAGAATAAATCTGTTGCACTGTCCAGGCATCCAGATCTTAAAGAGGGGATAGCAAATGAAGATGAGTTGCATGTTCTCCTAGACACCAAGTTTTTCACAGTTCATGCAGTCCATCCAATCACAGTCACAGTATTGGGAGATACAACCCTATGTCAATGAATCAAGTCAAGCCAAGAATATGACAAGGATGTCAGCATTGCCATAGAAGCTATTCTGAAGAATGGCCCAAGATCCATTGTTAAAGGTCTAGAAGAATGGAACTTTGAACACAGAATCATTCTATTCAGAGGGAAAGTCTATGTCCCTAAGGATGATGCATTTTGAAGAGATATTGTCAAGAGATATCATGACATGTAGCCACAGGACACCCAGGAAGATAAAAAACCTACAAATTAGTATCAAGAGAATTCTGATGGCCAGGAATGTCCACCTTCATCAAGAGTTATGTGGACGGATGTGCCACATGCCAAGCAACCAAGATCAAACCAAGTACCCACAGATGTGTGGGGAGTTATCACCATGGATTTTATCACAGATCTCCCTACCTCCCAAGGATACAACTCCCTGTTTGTGGTGGTAGACCGCCTCAGTAAAGCCACCATTGTAACTCCTTGTAACAAGACCATCACAGCCAAAGAAACATCCAAGTTGTACATGAAGAATGTCTGAAGACAAACCAGACTACCATGCCAGGTTATATTTGACAGAGGCCCCCAGTTCACCTCTAAAGTCATGTAAGAAGTATGGGAAAGATTGGGAGTCAAGTCCACCATGTCCACAGCCTTCCACCCCCAATCAAGAATTGGAACAATACCTCCACATCTGTAATTTCCAACAAGACAATTGGGTGGATCTAATACCCTTCATGGAGTTTGCACACAATGCTCACCAACATAGCGCCACAGGAAGATCCCCCTTTGAAGTCTGGTACAGATTTAAACCAGAATTCATTCCCCCAGTTAACTTCACCACCAAGATTCCCACAGTAGAAGAATGCCTTTGTACACTGGACCAAGTATGGTCTGAAGTCACAGCAGCACTAAATGTGGCTGCAGAAGTTATGAAAAGGACTAAAGTACCTGTTGCCTCTCATGTATTCAAGTCAGGAGATCTGGTTTGGTTGGAAGGAACCAGTGTACACACCACACACCCAAAAGCCAAGTTAGCCCCCAGACACCATGGACCATTCAAAATACTATCTACTTGGGAGTTAATTGCAAACTCCAACTACCCAAGTCATGGCATATCCACCCAGTCCTCCACAGTTCCCTGATATCACCATACAAAGAAACCCCTGCGCATGGACCAAACTTCACCAGACCTCCACCAGAAATAGTCCAAGGAGAAGATGAACACTATGAAGTTGAAACAATTCTGCAGTCAAAGGTATCACCCAACAGAAAGGGAATCTTGTATCTCATCAAGTGGAAGGGCTACCCTAGTTCTGAAAACTCATGGCTCCCAGCATCACAGATGAAGCATGCATCACTCCTAGTCCAACAGTTTCACACCAGAAACCCCTCTGTGCCTTGACCAAGTAACCTTAGAGTGCTGACAGCACAGCACAGCACAGCCCCAAGGAGCTGATACTGTCATGAACCTATACCTTGGCCCATGACAAACCCATGAAACTCAAGAGTGTGCAAGGGAACACACACACAAAACCTGGAATATGGAGTATTGGCCTAGTAGAACTAGCCAAGATGACACATGTGAAAGGATTGGATAATCCTCACCTTTCTATTCAAGAAAGGACCAGCCCAGAACTGGGACTTACCAAGCAAAAGATGGTTTAGCAAGTCACCTGATGAGTAGAGCTTATCAAAGACTTGCTATTGGATGATATACTTGGAACCCTTCTAGCATGTTCCACTACCCACCTGATAAGCAGAGCTTAATGGGGATTAATGCCATTGGATGGTATACTTAGACCCTTTCTGGCACATTCCATGGCCCCACCTGTGAATTGGAGTTGGGCCTCCCCTAAAGTACACACAGACCATGTATTTGGGTATATAAGCTAGTGCAATACAACAGACTGTTCCTCAGACTGTCCACTTGCGACATCCCCACTAGTACCACTCCTTGTTTACTGTGCAGCTTCCCACTATTGGGTTGTTCCACATCCTCATCCTGCTACTTGTGGTCCATTGTTCCCTGTCCCTGTTTTATTCCTTGTTTGGTTTGACATCAGCCACCCTGATCCTTGTGACCTTGAGCCTTGCTGTTGCATATAAACAGTAAGCACTCATCACACTGTTCTAGCTTGTTGATAACACCTGCCCTTGGCTCTTCAGTTGGTGAACAGCTATGTGCCTTACTGAATTTCTAGCCTACTAATGACACATGTCCGTGGCTCTTCAGAGGGTGAGTGTTCTAATGCCTTACCACTTCTGTCCTGCTGATGACACCTGTTCTTGTGCTCTAGGATGTGAGTGACTGTGGTGCCTCACTACATTTCTAGCCAGCTGATGACATCTTTCTTTGACTCTCCAGTTTGTGAGTGGCTATGGTGCCACATTTCTGATCTGCTGATAAAACATATCTTTGCTCTCTTGGATGTGAGTGATGGTGACATCTCTCTGCATCTCTAGCCTGCTGATGACACCTGTGCTTGGCTATCTAGCAAGTGAGTGGCTGTGGTTTCTCACTACATCTCTAGCTTGCTGATGACATCTGTTTTTGGCTCTTCAGGATGTGAGTAGCTGTGGTGCCTGCCTCACTGTATTTCTACCCTGTTAATGACACCTGTTTTTGGCACTCCAGGGAGTGAGTGGCTGTTGTGCCTCACTGCATTTCTGGCTTGTGAATAACAGTTGTCCTTGGCTCTTTAGGAAGTGAGTGGCATTAATGTATCACTACATTTTTAGACTGCTGATAACACCTGTTTGGCTCTTCAGGATGTGAGTGTCTGTGGTGTCTAGTGATTTGCTGGCTTGGCCCAGAAGCCAGAAGCCAGCCAGAGCAGGCTGTGAAAAGCTGTTCCCATGGGCGCCGCAGGCCCAGCTTTAGACAGCCCACGTCCCTGGTGCCAGATTTTCGCAGGACGGCAGCTTGGCCCACAGCTCCGGCTCAACCATGTTCTCCACTCTTCTCCACTCCAACACTCCAACACGTCAAACGAGGGTCTGACGTGACATTGGCTCAGAGGTATATCTTCCGTACTTGGCTAATGTTTGCTGGTAGAGTGCCCAGTCTGGCGAACCTCTTGGAAGTAGAAAACACTGTCCATGACATGTGAACAGGTATGTATTCTCCTGTTGATTTCACTATGCTAATCCATCCAGTCTGTGCAACGGTAAAATGACCTCCACCAACACACGGAAGATGGAACTCCTGCCCACTCATGTCTGCAAGAGCACCCACCAAGACAAAGAGCTTGAACATTGACGACATGGACATGACGAGGACTCCACTACGTGGTGAGTTTCTTATTGTTTCCCCTTTAGCACAGTAAGACTCAACCTCAGCATGGACAGGCTTCTTCTTTTGGTAGTGATAGTTGGGGTCAGGGCTGTACATGGGCCTTAAAGCTTCAAGTTTCAAAGGGTACAAGGCTATGCAGAGTAACGACAGCCACTGGCACATGACCACTCAAACGAAACCATGATGGCTGCGCTGCAAGTCGTTGTGACAACCACACAACGACCCCAGATATCGACCTCAATCTTGACAACGGTGATAGCCATAACTACCACAGCCACACTGGCACAATAACAGTGACCACCGGAGTGTGTGCGAAGACAATGGCCACACAGAGACCATAGCCACAAGAACGAATGTGATGACAGTGGCCACTCACTGCAGAAGAATAACCGATCTCGCATTGGTGGTACATTGTCTCCGAACCCTCCATTGTCGTGTAAGCACCGAAAATGGTACTCATTCCTTTTTCATCGACTGGTGATACACAAGGGCACAGTAAACTACCTGACATTCAAGTTGCACAGCTCATACCACTAGTCCTTCGAGTGCCTCCTTGTTGCCAGCCTTGTCTTGTTCACTGCAAGTGCGTTCGTCATCTCCAGCTCTCCCACGCTCATCCTCGATGGTTCCCCAGTGTCAGCCTCATTGTTCACAGCCACATTGGTGTGCATCTTATCTGCCCTCTCATCCTGAACGTTTGATTCAGTCCTGGTGCACTAAGTGCAAGTACCCCACCATCAGTCCTATGCCCATGCTGAACTGGATGCACAGACCTATGGAACTCTACCAATGTGCAATGACAATCCCGACAACCGACAACCGGAACTGCAACGATGAAGGCAGCAGCAGCAGCATAGGCCATACACTATCTGTATTATGATATCTTAGTCACATCGATAGTGAGGGGTGTCCTGAGTTGCACGTTGGCCTGTTGGCAGGTTGGTTGGAGTCCATTGGATACAAGGTTGGATGATCGCGAATGGGAGCATTTCATTCATATGTACCCTAAGCCTACCTGGACACTACAATACAAGTATCTTATTTTTTAGTCTAAAAGCCCTTAGCTGTGGCCTCAAAGCTGAAGCTGGCCGAAGCTCTCAAAAGCTGGGAAGCCAGCCCCGGTCCCAAATCTGAGGAAGCCTGAGCCCCCAAATGCCGAGCCATAGCCATGGCTTCCAGGCCAAGCCAGGCCGGCAAATCACTAGTGGTGTCTAACTGCATTTCTAGCCTGCTAAATAATACCTGTCCTTGGCTCTCCAGTTGGCAAGTGGCTGTGATGCCTCTCTGCTTTTCTAGCCTGATGATGACATCTATTCTTCAATCTCCAGGATTTGAGTTACTGTAGTGTCACTTTGCATCTCTAGCTGATGATGACACCTGTCATTGGCACTTTAGGTAGTGAGTGGCCTCACAGCATTTCCAACCTGCTAATAATAGCTTTCTTTGGTTCTCTAATGTGTGAGTGGTTGTAGTGCCTCATTTCTAGCCTGTTAATAAGGCCTGTCCTTGGCTTTTCTGGATGTGAGTGGCTGTGATGCCTTTCTACCTTCTGCCCTGCTAATGGCTTCTGTCTTTGACTCTCCACTTGGTGAGTGGCTGTGATGCATCAATGTGTTTTCAGCCTGCTGATAACACCTGTTTTTTACCCTCCAGTCAGTGAGAGGCTGTGATGCTTCACTGCATTTCTGGCCTGCTAATGACAGCTGTTCTTGGCCCTTCAGCCAGTGAGTTGCTGTGGTGTCTCACTATATTTCTAGCCTACTAATGGCAGCTGTCCTTGGTCCTAGGGTGTAAGTGGCCATGGTGCCTCACTACATTTCTAGCCTGCTGATAACATCTGTCTTTGGCTCTTCAGAGAGTGAGTGGGTGTGATTTCGCACTGCATTCCTATTCTGCTGATGATATCTGTTCTTGGCTCCTCAGTTGGTGAGTGGCTATGGTTATTCACTACATTTTGAGCCTGCTGATGGCATCTGTTTTTGTCTTTTCAGAATGTGAGTAGCAGTGGTGCCTGCCTCACTGTATTTCTACCTTGCTAATGACACCTCTTCAAGGTTCTCTAGTTGGTGAGTGGATGTGGTTCCTCACTGCATTTCTACTGATGACACCTGTCCTTGGCTCTCCAGGGAGTGAGTGACTGTGGCATCTCACAGCATGTCTAGCCTTCCAATAACATCTGTTCTTGGTACTTTAGTTAGTCAGTGGCTACGGTGCTTCATCACATTCCTAGCTGATGACACCTATTCTTAGCCCTCCAGTTTGTGAGTGACTGTGGTACCTCACTGCATTTCTAGCCTGCTAATGACACCTATCCTTAACTTTTCAGTTGTGAGTGGCTTTTGTGCCTCTGCATTTCTAGCCTGCTGATAACACTCATCTTTGGCTCTTCAGAGAGTGAGTGGCTGTGGTGCCTCTGCATTTTTAGCCTGCTGATGGCACCTGCCCTTGGTTCTTCAAAATGTGAGTGGCTCTGATAACTCATTGCATTTCAAACCTGCTAACAACACCCATTTCAAACCTGCTAACAACACCTATTCTTGACTCTCTAGTGAGTGAGTGGCTGTGGTGCCTCATTACATTTCTATAGTGTGCATCACTTAGTCACCACTACTTTGGAATAAGATCCACAGTGCATGTAAAATACATTGGTTTTCTTATCTGTCTTGGGAAATGACTCCTTTTAATGAGAGGAACATTTTATCAAGGGGGATTTCTATTAACGTCAAAACTGGTGGAGATAACAAATTCTGAATCCCCCAATTTGGCAGTAGCTGTGGTATGTTATGAATATGATGATATCTAATCAAATTGCCTTGCCACTTGTTTGGGAACATGTCTGTGAGACTTGTAAACCCTTGAACTGAGCACATGAACATGCTTTTGAGCTCCTTGTGTCTCCATGCCACTGCAATTTGCATCCATCCACCTCTGCATGTGTTGCATAACCACTGTATGCTGATCTGACTTGGATCCAAGGGCTTTCCTTGACTCAACACTAAGCCAAGCACATGGCTTGCAACCTGGGCAAGAACTTGTAAAGGGTGGATAACCAAAGATGATCTCCTTAGAATGCCAAACTAGGTGAAAGCCTAACATGTTATGATTTGACCACGGACTTGTTATGATTCAGTTACTAATGTATGATTACCAAGGATGATTGATGATGATGAGTCGCTCATCAGTCATATGATCTAGTGACTAACAATCATAGGTCGTCACTTACCAAGAACTAGTAGTAGTAGTAGTAGTAGTAGTAGTAGTAGTAGTAGTTTTAGTCATGCCTGCATGTGCGGTTACAAAGACAATCCAGTAGTAGTACAGTACTTAAGTAGCTGCAGAATGGTTTGTATTCTGCAGCTTGGTCTTCTTGTTAGTCTCTTGACTCCATTGTATCCAAGACTCTTCTCTGATACACACTTTGGGCATTTGGCCCTCATCTGTGTCACTTCAACCAATGGCTTCCGCCTTTGTGCCTGAATAACTCAAACTCCGCCTTCGTGTATTGAGATGTCACTCAGCCTTAGTGCTTGAGTCTAGGTTTTGCTAAGTCACCACATTCACTCCACATTGCCTAAGTCAGGCTCATGTGCAACCAGCACATTACATTAAGACCAAGCCCCTCTCTCACATCGAACACTGTGGCGATGGTTAACACCAAAGACGGTTGGGAATTCCAACCCTATCAAATTGAATCAAGAGAATGCAATGCTCCCACTTGCTACATCATAGGGTGGATCAGGTGGAGGACAGTACCAGACATCAGGAGGTCCAACAAGTACAACACAGGATACTATGCAGAAGCAGCAACATCACAGAGGTGTTACCCCATTGTTTTTAACCAAGAGCACTGTTGCTGGGTTGAAATTAGGTGGAGCAACAGCCAAGGATTCTTTGAAGCAGCATGACCTGCAGGAGACGATCTGAACATCAATATTCCACTACAAGATGCATTACCAGTTAACCAACAAGGACCAATCGATGGTGAAGAAGACCAAGAACTCATCTCAGAACCACCAACAACAGAACTCCAACCAAGGGTACAAACCCCTGCAGCAACCAGTGACACTAGTGAACACCTGCCAACAGTATCTGAAGCATCTGTGGAGCCAGAAAGTATAGCAGTACACTCACCAGAAGTAGACACACTAGCCACACAAACAGCTGAGTTACATATTCCAGACCCAATCAGAGGAATACGCTTCATGGCAACACAGACAGAAGTATCGCCACCACAACTTGTCATCAATGAGCACACAGGACATCTACAACAATTGGCACCCAAGGATCTACAGGCAGCCTACCGCACAATGGGACCAGATGTCCCCAACGAACCAAGCATTCCAGAAGAACTAAATACATTCTGCAAATTCAAAATTGACTGTGGAAGAAGAGAACCTTTGCCAAACAACAGACAATTTCCACCTGGACAAGGAGGCAGAGGAGGACCACCAGGAGGTGGTGGACCACACCCAGCAGCAGCATTCAACACCCCTCAAGGAGGAGACAACAACAAATTCATTGGTAATCCACCACTGATGTTCACTGGGTCCAGAGCCCAAGCAGAGTCCTTTATCCTTCAATGGGAGGTATACACTGGAGTCAACGCCAACCATTTGGCTATGAGGAACAAGTGTCAAAAAGCTATGTTGTTCCTCACATACATACAGGGAAATGCGGTTAACCAATGAGTCATGTCTGCCAGCCACTGGCTCATAAACGAAGTTGCCAATGGCACCAATCAATTTGACAACAGGTTGTGGGAAAACCTATTACACACATTCAGAAGACGATTTGATGACGTACTCAGTAAAGAGCGTGCCCAAGCCCAACTCAATGCTAGCATCTACATGAAAGATGGGAAGATCGACGACTACATTGCCCTTTTTGAACAACTAGTTCGCCATGCTGGTTACAACATCAATGCTGAGCAAACTCTCAAGTATTTCACCAAGGGTCTCCCAAGGGCCCTCTACAAAACCATGTACCAACATGATGACCCACAAAATTATGAAGAATGGAGGGCATCCATGCTAAAGAGACAGCAAAAATGGATACACATGCAGACAGTCCGAGGCAACCTGGATGCCTTCAAACCACGCCAAGCACAAGGAGGAGCCCTAGCTAAGTTACTGGCACCTCTTCAAAATGATGACAGAATGGACACGTCCACAGATTGAGTATGCAGGTGACTTGCAGGAGCTGAAGACATCCTTAACAACTATGAACACAACAATAACCCACTGTGACCACCATACCCACCACACAGGGGGTTCCTCCAGAGGCAATGTGAATTCAAGCATGACAACAGTCAAATACAGTGCTACAACTGTCAAAAAATGGGACATTTAAGCCGAGACGGTAGACAACCGTGATGCCCATGTGAGGTCCAGACATGAACCACTGAAACTGCACCCACTAAAGAAGAAAAGGCAGCAGAATGGCTACAAGGAGTAGCCAGTGAAGGAGACAATGTAAAGGATCTGGTCCTACAACAGTTGATGGGACAGGATTTTGCAAATGCCTGAACCTGACAGCCTGGGTGAGGGCAATTCTTTGTAACTCTGTGTATATAATGCGCTATTGATCTATGCGAGTACCAGTATCAATTCAAGCAAGTTACAACATGGCCGACATGAAAGCGCTAGTGGACTCAGGGGCCACTGACAACTTCATCCACCCAAATTTTGTCAAAAGAATGGGGCTAGGACAGTGGGCACTAGATAAGCCCAAAAACATTTACAATATTGACAATACCACTAACAAAGCTGGGAAGATTACCCATTATCTGACACTCAATGTGGAAACAGGAGGAACTAAGTGAGAAATGCAATTCCATATCACAGACATTGGAAAAGAAGATGTACTGCTGGGTTATCCATGGCTTGCTACATATGAACCATGGTTCAGTTGGCGCTGTGCCACTATAGATGAGAAGCAACTCCCTATAGTGTTGTGATCTGTTAACCCCAGTGACAGATGGGCGTCTTAGCCCAACTACTCACAGAAGATGAAGAGGACACATGAGTATCCAGAATGTTCACTACTGAAAAAAAGAACAGATAGTGGCTGATCTGGATAAACAAGTATACAGGAGAAGATCAGCAGTGGAACTGGCAGTTGAAGCCCAACAATACACAAAGAAGGTGGAAGTCCCAGAAGAATACAGCTGTACAACAAGGTATTTAAGAAGAAGAGTTGAAGCACTTTCCACCAAAAGGAGCTGCAATCATGCCATCAACTTCAAACCAGGGGTACCAGACATTCTAGACTGTAAAGTATACCCCATGACAAGGACAGAAGACAAAGTGCTAGACAAATTCATTGATAAACAATTGGACAAGGGATATATATGCCTTCAAAAGCCCCATACACATCATCATTCTTTTTTATCAAAAAGAAGGACGGAAAGCTATGCCCTGTTCAGGACTACCGAAAAATTAATGACTGGACAATACGAAACCAATACCTGCTCCCCCTCATTGATGATCTTATCAGAGATCTTGGGGGAGCTCAAGTGTTTACAAAGCTGGATGTCAGACAGGGGTACAACAACATCCGCATCAAAGAAGGAGATGAACACAAAGCAGCATTCAAGACATGTCATGGACTCTTCGAACCAACAGTCATGTACTTTGAACTGTGCAACTCACCTGCTACATTCCAGAGTTTTATGAACAAAATATACCGACCAGTGATTGCCAAACATGCCTTCAAGGAACAGTCATTCGGGTATAAATGGACAACATTGCCATTGCCACCACACAATAACAAAACACACTAGCAAGACATCAACATGTGGTTGCAGATGTCCTAGCAGTAGCAAATGAACACAACCTCTACTTCAAGCCAGAGAAATGTGTTTCAAACACCCCAAGTATCGATTACCTGGGGGTAATCCTTGAAGAGGGGGTAACATGCATGGACCCTGTCAAAATTTCAGGTGTCAAAGACTGGGCATCACCCACCACAGTTAAGGATGTAAGATCTTTCCTGGGCTTTTGCAATTTTTACCAGCAATTTATCAAGGGTTTTGCATCAATTGAAAAACCACTCAACAAACTCATGAGAAAAGACAAACCATGGCAATGGGGAAAACACCAACAAGATGCATTTGAAGATTTCAAAAAGTGTGTCACTACTGAACCCATTCTAGCACATGCCAATCAAACTCAACAATTCAACCTGGAAGTAGATGCATGGGGATTTGCAGTCAGTGTGGTACTATTGCAAAGAAAATGAGATGGTAAATGCCATCCAGTGGGATACTACTCCCTCAATGCAGCGGAACAAACTATGACATCTATAACTTAGAACTCCTGGCCATTGTCAAAGCTCTATGAAACTGGAGACATCTATCGGCAGGATCTCCACACAAAGTATGCATCTTCTCTGATCACATGAACCTTCAATACTGGCAAGACCCCCAAAAGATCAGCAGGAGGATCGCCAGGAGGTACTAGAACTAGCAGAATATCCACCATGTCAAGGGAACTGCCAATGGCTGAGCAGATGCATTATCAAGACTACCAGACTATACCAGGGAGAAAAGGACAATGAAGATGTCATGGTCCTTCCAGAAGAATTGTTCGTGAGAACAACCCAACTGCAAAGCCCCACAGGACACACAAGACAAACACATCATATGAAGATGGGTTGATCCCCACAAGCTCATGAAAGTCAACAACCTCTGGTGGTACCAGGGCAAAAGGCTTGTGGTCACAGGACCAGAGACGGAAATCAGAGAAGTCATTTCCACTCATCATGACCCTCCAATTCATGGCAATCCAGGAATAGCACAAACCATACAACAAGCAGAACACCACTATTGGTGGCCTACAATAAGATGAGACATTACAGAATATGTGAAAGGATGTGCAGAGTGCCAGAGGTGCAAGGTCAACATGCATACCATGAAAGCCCCCTTACAACCAATATTTCTGAAGATGGACACTACGCCATTTGAGGTAGTAGCACTGAACTTCATCACTAAACTCCCCATATCAGATGGTTATGACTCAATACTCACCATCACAGACCATGACTGCTCAAAAGCATCAATATTCATACCATGCTGTGAAGAGATATTGGGGGAGGAGACAGCAGCGCTATACACTAGACATGTGGTAACACAATTCAGACTCCCACAAAAAATCATCAGCGATCATGATCTGCAATTTGCCTCCAAGTTCACCAGAGAACTGTGTTGCATATGAGGATACAGCAAAACATCTCAATGGCATACCACCCACAAACAGACAGACAATCGGAGTGTGCTAACCAGTGGCTCAAACAATACCTTAGATTCTGGGTCAATGAACAACAATACAACTGGGCACAATGGCTCGTAACCACCAAATTCGCCCATAACAACTGGCCCAACGAATCCACCTGTGAGTCTCCATTTTACATTTTGAGGGGTACAACCCATGCACTAATTGGACAGATGCCAAATCACCAATCCCACAAGTATCCACATGGCTAGAACAATTAAAAAATGCAAGGCACCGGGTGCAAGAGTCATGGGTCAAACACTGTGATATGCCCAAATATCAGGTTGGAGATTGGGTGTGGCTAGAAGGGCACCACCTACGTACCAACCAACCAACCATGAAGCTTGTGCCCCAAAGACACGGGCCTTTCAAGGTCACTCAGGTGATGTCCCCTGTCAACTACTGCCTTGAGCTTCCCACGCAGTGGAGCATCCATGATGTGTTCCACACAGACCTCCTGACGCCTTACAAAGAAACACTGTTTCACAGCACAAACTACCGGCCCACCACCTGATCTGGTAGATGGTGTGGAAGAATATGAGATTGAAAAAGTACTAGACTCTAGAAGACAGGGAAAAGGGGGCAAACTTCAATACCTGCTCAAATGGAAGGGCTACCCAGACTCTGACAATCAATGGGTAAACAGGGATGATGCCCACGCAAAAGAGGCAATTAGGGAGTTCAAACATTTGAACCCCACCAGAGAGACCCACATAAAGGCGAGTGTTAATCACAATGAAACCCCAACACTCCCACCCATTCACTCTATGACTACCATGCACACCCCTTCGTCCTCTTATGTTATCAACTTTGACACCCTCGAATGCATCATTACCTATGATGACAGTAACAACATTGACGACCCCTTGTGCTCTGCAATTGAACATGTCTGAAGCACCGCTGAACAAGCAGAACAAGACCTGGCCAAGGCTCACCGCTGATTTCCCACTCCAGCAAAGGGATTAGTGGAAGAAGATACGAGCAGACAGCCTACTATGATCAAAGGTGATGATGGCATGGAAGGAGGATCAGATAGCCAAAGTGAAAGGAATGAGGGAGAAGAGGTATCAGAGGCAGTTCTGGCTGATGCAGTGAGTATTCAGTCCTCCACCGCCATCAACATATCAACTGACTCAGGGAGTGAGTCCTCCTACCACAACCCCACAGTGGTGTGCATGTGATGCCAGAATGCCCCGACTATTGCCACTGCACCCCATGGCCCATACCACTCTGAAATGTGGTGGACTACACCATCATCCCTGCCACATACCAAGATGAAGAAGAAGAAATACCCACTGCAGTGGTGGTGGTCTATGGAACCACAGCAGAAGAAGGCTACAGAGCCAGAAAATTACCAGTTGACACCCAACCGAGGGATCCATCCCCCATCACACCACGGTACACACATGTGACGAGGCACCTTGTCTGTCCCATATCGCCTACTCCCAATGGGTTCATCCTAAACAGAGGGATGAACTGGGTACTGTTGGTGATCGAACATGAGGGGTGACAGGTGCCCGCATGATATGTCAGGGTACATATGCAGGACAACCCTGAGGCATTCAGGACGATGGGGAAGCATGCACCCATATATTGAGGAGAGATACATGCCAAGCCCTGTCAAGACATGGGACCTGCAGCTGAGTATACCCACAAAGAGCTACAGTATCTCAGCACTGACTCCCAGAGCAAGCAACAGGTAGATGAAGCCCTTGCATGATTGGGGGATATATCCCTCCAAGCCAAGGTGTGACATTACTGCACAGTCAGGGAGATCATCACCAAACTTGAGGCAGCTATCAAGTGCCTAGAAGATGACATGTATGTCCACATCAACCACGCACAACACTTGGCACAAAGGCTCGGCAGGGCACACGCATTGAAGAGGATATGGGACAAGCACAAGATGGATGTTGGACTCACACAGGTTCCTAACTGGGTAGTGGAACAAGGGCGTTAACCCTGAAGAGGTGGTGATGTTACAATTTGACCATGGACTTGTTATGATCCGGTTACTAATGTATGATTACCAAGGATGACTGATGATGATGAGTCTCTCATCAGTCATACAATCTAGTGACTAACAATCATAGGTCGTCACTTACCAAGAACTAGTAGTAGTAGTAGTAGTAGTAGTAGTAGTAGTAGTTTTAGTCATGCCTACATGTGCAGTTACAAGACAATCCAGTAGTAGTACAGTACTTAAGAAGCTGCAGAATGGTTGTATTCTGCAGCTTGGTCTTCTTGTTAGTCTCTTGACTCCATTGTATCCAAGACTCTTCTCTGATCCACACTTTGGGCATTTGGCCCTCATCTGTGTCACTTCAACCAACAGTCTCGGCCTTTGTGCCTGAATAACTCAAACTCTGCCTTCGTGCATTGAGATGTCACTCAGCCTTAGTGCTTGAGTCTAGGTTTTGCTAAGTCACCACGTTCACTCCACGTTGCCTAAGTCAGGCTCACATGCAACCAGCACATTACATGACACACAAGTTGGCAACAAATTGAGAAGATAGTCACACAGACCAATGACTCTGCTATAAGATGCTCTGAACTATGCCTGAGAGGAATATGGGTGGATGTTCAAGACAACTAAGCTAAGGACTTGTCTACAGTGACATCCTAATTAGGGGTCCCCTTGAAACTCTAACATACATACAGCTGAGCCCAAAAGGGTATTTCGGCAGTGAATGCCGGTGTTTTTTCTCACACAAAAATAAATTAATGTAATAAAAAATAGAAAATTTAACGAAATTTAATGAAAAGTGAAGTCAAAGTCGATTTTCAATGCTAAGTTGAGTTCTCAGTGTGCAATGCGTGCCCTGCAGTGTGTGCGCTGCATACATTCACATGTAACGATCTTGATGTGTTCATGCGGGTTGCTATTTGATAGTACTGAAGTCCGTTGTCAAGCTTGCCATTGTGATATCAATTCACTCCATGCACACGTGTACAAAAACATCTAATACACGCTTCGGACACTACTGTAAAGGCCACTACTGTGAACTGTGAACGGGTTACTACACTGCAGAGCCGACGGAGGTGAAGGTGACGACATCTTACGCGTCCCCCGGGCGCCGATGTACGTGTTGTGCGGGTGCCGATGTACACCTGGTCGAGTTTTGCGTCGACTTGAGGTTGATGTGCATGTGGTTTATAGACAATAGTTAGTAGATGCAAAGAGAGAATGAAGCGAAGTACTTACAGATAATATTCTTCTGCTCCAGTAGGCTTGTTGGCAGACTGAAAGTGTTGCTCACATCATCACCAGCGGAGCCGCCGTACTACTTGCAAGCGACGCGTATGCGAGAGGGGTGGACCTGTCCTGAAAGCGGGTGTTTGAGAGTAGCGATTGGACAAGGAGGAAAGCAAGAAAAAATATAAATACGCCTTGTCACTATTCCATGTCACTGCAGTGTCAAGGTCGTACTCACCGATGCCGTACCCCACATCCATGTCTGCTCCTCCTCATCTACAACACACTCATCTTGGTCTTGGTCCTGCTCCAGGGACCATGCCACAGTATCAGCCTCTATCCTATCCAGGGGGGCACACTGGTATCAACTGTCAGTATCAGCCTGGTGGTTTGGGCAATTTGCCAACGTACTTGCAACTGTACGGCGCCGCACCCCAGCCGTGGGGCTATGGCCATTATGGGTATCCGCCTGCTGGTGGGTATCCGCCGCCTGCTGGGTATCCGCCACATGCTGGGTATCCACCGCCTGCTGGGTATCTGCCGCATGCTGGGTATTCACTGCATGCTGGTGGGCATCTGCCACACGCTGGTGGTGACCTTCCAAACGCTGTCCCACAAACGGCAGTTAATGAGCTTGAGAAGATGACACTGACGCATGTGCAGAGGTGAGGGGGAAAGGGAAGATGACAAATGCAGGGAACAAGACTGAGGAGGGTGTACTGACAGCAGCCATGGAAAAGGGCCATCCAAACAAACAAGTCAATGGAGGTACGTGAAATATTATTGCTCAAATACACACCTACAACTGATAACCCACCCAGCTTGGCTCTTTGAAGTGACAGCCATCGACCCCCAATCTATGCATATATTCACTACTCAGACTGATGTCGTTTGGGCTGAATTTTTCGAACATGTGGTGGCGAGGTTTGACACACCTGGTGAATCACGATTGGGCTATCAGATTAGCACCGAGGCACGCCGCTGGGTGGAACTCACCTGCGAGGCTGACTGGAAGAAAGCCACAGTTCTCTTGTTGAAAAGAGCTTCAGTGGCACGGACACGAGCGGTGGCAATGGAGATTAGGGACATGGTTAGTAATGGTATCTGGTTGGGAAAGAAGTGGCTTACCTTTGGTTTGCAGCGGGTGAACACTCATTTGAAGACGCAAGAGCGACGCAAGAATAAAGGCGAGAAACGAGGACGAGAGGACAACTCACCAATGAACATGCAGGTGTCGCATCTGCGTGCCCTGCAGGATCACTTGTGTTGCGCAGCACATTTGAAACCGGGGATGATCGTGCATTGTTGGGTTGAGCCCGGTAAATACGGTGAGAAGGGGGGACATTGTGAGATTTCGCATGACTTCTTAACACTTTGGGCAAAATACATCGTGAGTGTCGTGCGCATGTGGGAAACCAAAAAAAGACTCACCCGAAAAACTAGGAGCATGGGTGGACCACCAAGCACTTGCTGCCCAATGTCAAGCAGCTTGATCACCAACCTACCAAAAAGCCCAAGATGCTGGCCCCACCCGAGGTTCACATCGCCATGAACTTTGCACCCACACCAGCGGGGGGTGCAGTGCTGGGGTCATACGTCATCTCGCAGAGCCAGCAAGCACTGCCCACCACTGCTCCAGGATCCTCGCGCCCTGAGGAAGTTAGAACTCTTGGTGGATATGCCAAGACCTGTGAGAAACCACCACCGACTGCACGCAAAATTCTTGTGCAGAAGGCCACACATGCACTATTCGTTGCGTTAGCCAAATGTGCTGAAACAGGGATCCTAATCAACACAAAGGAGGTACTCACCCTCCTTGACGCTGATGACCCGCAGCCCGACGGTAACTACAGAGATTTGCACCACGAATTGCTCGAGTTCAGGATCCACAATGTGCTTGACATATACAGGATGGATGAATGTTTCCTGGCGACGTTGGGCAAACTCGGTAGAGGTGGTGCCCAGCACCTTCATCAGTTCATGTGCGACAAAATACTTATCCCCCTTCAACTTGTCTCTGAGGTGGTAAAAGCCGAACCGACCGTCAAGTATGTCGAGCCGTCGGTGGACATCGCAAGGATCCGGGAGTGGATTGCTGGGGTTGAGTGGGCCACAGTCAGAGTGAAGGAGGAAGAGTCGGATGGTATTGAGGAGGTCGAGGTCGAGCGTATCGAAGATGACATTGAGGAGATTGAGACAGATGGCGGTGACATTGAGGAGATTGAGACAGATGGCGGTGACATGATTGTCAAGGTGGTTGAGAGGGACATGGCATTTGAGTGAAAATTGCGAAAATTTGTCAGCTCGCAATGGCCGCTCCTCACGCGTCACGCCTTGCAATTTCACACGCAATAGATACCCATAAAATATTTTTTTTTTGTCATTTCCACTCCTGTGCGATGTCCAAAGTTCAGAGCAGTATCGAAGATATACAAAAAGATATACTAATTATCAAGAATGTACCTGCAATGTTCATACCATCCCCTTGCACTCTCTGCAGAGACCACGTGCACCGCCTGCCACAAGGCATTGTAAACAGTATGCTCGGCCTCCCTATCGTGGTCCACCTGATCCCGATTCGCACACAGCCAGGCCTTGATTGAAGAGAAAGCAAGTTCGATGGGGTTGAGATCCGGTGAATATGGAGGGAGGTACAGCAGCTGTGCACCACGTTCCTTGACCATCTCGCGAATGCTGGCGACTCTGTGGATCGACATGTTGTCGATGACAAGGACGGAGTTGGGGAGGGGCCACGCATTCATGCGTGGCAGAAGGCCCTCGAGAAAATGGCGGAAGTCCATGCCAGTGACACCATTCTTGAGGACTTCGAGATGGACAATGCCATCAATGCCGAGGGTGGGGAGAATCATGTACTTGGCTCCTCAAAACTGGAACTTGTACCAGCAAGCGCGTTTGCCACGCTCCGACCATGCGTATGGCCTCCTCAACGTCAGCCGGTTGTAATGGCTTTCGTCAGCAAATACTAATTGGTCGGGGTGGTATTGAGTATTGATGATGGTTCTGAAGTCAGCTTGTTCCTGCTCGTTTCGCTCTAATGCAGGCTGTGTGATCTACTACCTGTAAGTGCCTTAGCGAGGGAGAAAAGTAGTAAGACGCACGGTTTTCATGGTATAACCCTCCCTTTGGAGGGTACGTGCGACTGTTTGCACTGAAATATCTACACTGCAGACCTCAAGAAGTTCCATCTGCAGTTCCATGAGAGCCAAGTCCAGCTGATGCTCAACCAAATCAATAAGGAACTACAATATATGTCATCAGAAAATATCATTGAAAAAAATGTGTGGGCTTACCTGTTTGTGCATTGAAGTGAGGACGCGTGTAGTGATGGGGAAGTTCGGTTCTGAACCGTGGTTTGAACCTGCACTGGACTGGACTGAACTCTAAATTTGGGTTTGGGTTTGGCCTCTAGACCCAGACTGGACCAATGGTTCCGTTCTGAGTTCGGCGAATCCCTAACCCTTGGAGAACGTGTCCAAACGGTGTTCGAACTTGAACTGTGCTATCTTGGCACTGAAAATACTTTCAAAGGTCAGAAGGGTATTCAATAACGTTGCAATCTGAAACTGTGCTATGGGCTTGGCTATGGTCATATGGCTGTTACTGTGGCTGCATGAGACTTTCTATGCCTCATGTCAATGTGGCAATCGATGTGGCGTTGGTCCATTTTTCACCCATGCTGTATCTTGTCCTTGCAGGTCATGGTGCTAGACCCTCAGTCATACTCTTTTCCACCCTCCTTGGTCTTCGACAAGCTGCAGAAACATCTATTGTGCTGGCCCAATCCTCCATCTGCAGGGGCTTTTTCAATGGCAAAGTGTGGCGTCGAGCTGGGCCATCTCAGTCCATCACCAGGCCTATAGTGCCCGGTGCCTGCTCTTTGAAGTAAGATCCCTGTTTCAGACCCACATTGTCTATGCGACTCAATTGCAGTACGATAGCAGTATGATACACCATTCAAAACTGCTCTCCTCTGGCCGAGGAACAATATCCATGTGGCGCCAACAAAGTGCATAAAATCGGTACATTTTTTCCTCTCAAATTTTGCAACCCCCACTGAGTTGCTCACAAGTCCACTTGATGTCATTAGCCTCTTCGGAACTTGGGGACGCTGTCCGATCTGACTGCACCTTGAAAGACGCATCGGACATAGATTGGTCCTATGATGCGGACGACTCCATCCCATTCCCTTTGGCCAACGCCTCTCACAACCACTCTCTGTTCTCAGGCAAGTGTACTTCAGCTGTGCCGATTGTGCCAATCAGTGGTATACGTCGGACAACACGGGTTTGTCACCCATCTCACCGTGTTCTTGAAGCGGCCGAGTCAGCTTTACCTGCCCCCATCAAACGCAAGGCTGCATGTGATCTTGCCATCTGTCCTGTTGCTGATCGTCATGTCACGAAGAAGGTTGTCATCGATGTGGATGAGGATGCCGACGCAGACGTGGAAGCTGATGCAGTCACTGGTGCAAACTCGGACGACAGCGATGATGACAGCGATGGTGGTGCTACTATGGAGCCTGATGATGACGATTTTGAGGCTCTAAAGGCCATGGCAGATGCTGACAATCAAGCATGTTCCCCACCTCCCTTGCGTTCGATTGGTATCCTTACTTTCCCTTTCAGGCTGGAACCTTCAAAACTCGGGAGGACCGTACCGCTGACATACGCCTTATATTCCACCGTGAGAAAGAGCACGTTCATCCGGAAACTGGAAAGATCCAGGACGGGCATTGGTGTACATTGTGTCGGTAAGTACTCCGTTGTTTGTCTAACATGTTTCATCTTGCTGACTGCATATGCGTGAAGGGACAATATATCAGTCAAGTGCACTGCCTGTTTTTTAACAGGAAGTACAAGCTCCTTACACATGCACATTGCGAGGTACGTTGCAAGCCTCTGAACCGGATGACAGTGATCTCATACATTTCAGGCATCATGTTGTACTTTACCGGAAGCGATGCAAGGTGGTTGGTATCAACCCACACCCACGTGCCCTTTTTCGTTCACGAGATGAATCACTTAGCTTCAGACAAACATCTCTCGAGGGAGTGGTCACCCATGAGCCTAGGACCGCTACCTTCATGACAGCTGGGCTGCTTGATTTTATTATTGGGCTTGTCATTTGCGAAGATGAGGTGTGTAATACCACACACTCTTGATGTGCATCATTCTAATGCTTCATCACACCTCCAGGCATTCCGTTTAATTGAGCAAGGTGGGTTTTGCTGCCTCCTCAAGTTCTGCCGCCCGTCACTTTCCAAGAAAGATATCCCCCACCGCCACGCCCTTCGTGCTGAAATAGTTCAGCGTGCACACTTGGCAGAGGAGCGAGTTTGCGAGAGCATGAACTGGGCATTGGGGAAGATCTCGTTTACCTTTGATGCATGGACATCGTCACCGGGCGACCCTTACATTTCTCTTACAGTGCACTACATACATGCGCCAACTGATCACCCACATGCCTGGGAGCTGAGGTCGGAACAGTTACTCTTCCAGGAAATACAGGGAAGACACACGGGTAAGAACATGGGTGAGATCTTGTGCAATGCGATCAACAGGTACCACCTGCATGGCAAGGTGCAGTCTTCATCATTTTTCTCACCTTTTAGTCTCACTTAATTACCATTTTATCCTACAGGTTGGATGGTTCACTAGCGATGGTGCAGCTGTGAACCGCACAACACTTCGTACACTCCAGAACAGCCTCTCAACGGAATGGACTGCGCGAGAGCATGACATGTTGTAAGTGTTCTTGTGTCTCGGTCTTTCTACTCTAACATAAACAAGCAGGTGTATGGAACATTCTTTACACCTTGCAGCCAAGCATTTCATCGAGTCGGTTGCACCATGCCCCGGCGAGAAGCATAACACCTCTGGCACTGATAGGGAAGGTGACCCTGCCAATGAAGAAGACGATGATGATGATGAAGAAGAAGAAGATGTTGAAGCAGTCGACTCACTTGGCAAGGCACTTGCCCTCGTCAAGCAGGTATGTTTTCCACATGTAAACACCTTGTATGCACTGACATACCCACCTTACAGATTCGTAAATCTCCCCAGGCTAGGGCCTTTTTCCGTGCAGCCTGCAGTCAAGTTGGGATTGCACAACTCGAACTTCTTTTATGGATTCGGACTCGTTGGGGATCGCTCTTCAAGTTCCTTGAGCGTTTCCTTGCTCTCAAGGCGGTGTGTCTGATATTTCTTTATCTTTAAAGCTATTTATCTTACTTCCAAAAAGGCAATCACTCATTTTATTCTCCTTGCGGACGCCAGTGAGAGTGTGCCAAACCTCCCAAAGAAGCGAAGCTATGCAGACTTCCATTTAAGTTGGAGAGATTGGGAGTGCCTTGCCAATATCAGAGACGCACTCAGGGTAAGTTCATTTAACGTGACCCCTTTCTGTGCTCACATTGGCTAGGAGCCGTCGAATGTCCAACAGACATTCTCGAGTGAGCGTGCACCCACAGTGTGGCGCATCATCCCGAGCTTTGAATTCCTTATCAAGCATTGGGAGACAATGGCCACCAGTTCGCAATGTCAAGGACATGTACTTTCGGCACCAATGGAAGAGTGCACGGTATGCTGCTGGCATGAAGCAGCTCGAGGACGCAGTAAGTAATCCTATCATGACAGCTTCTTCTCTGTGCTCATCTGTCTTTTACTGGCAACTATTATTCAGTTTGACAGGTATTTTGTTCCACCCACTCAAATCACAACGACAACAGAGAATTCCCCACTTGATGCCCCTGGTATGTCAATATAGACTTGTCACCTATCTGTGCTGACATGTACATGCTAGTGGATGGCCCTTCATTTGACTATGGCAGCTCCTTTCTTCTTCACGCCGTCAAAGCAATCCAAGATCGGGAGAACACTGCAGGGGGGCCTTGTGACGAGCTTCGGCAATATCTCAAAGCTGGGGCTGAGTTTACGACAGATATCATTGGTTGGTGGGGGGTTAGTCGAATATTTATTGACATTTGTGCACATATCTAATGTAATCAGATTAACACCAAGTACCCGACGTTGAGGAAGATGGCACAAGTCTACCTTGCCATCCAAGGATCGGCAACTCCATCCGAGCGGGCATTTAGCAGTGGAGGGATCATGGGCTGTTCACGAAGGAACTGATTAGAGCCAAGGATGTTTGAAGCGCTGCAGGTACTCAAGAGTGCTTATCAGAATGGTCACATCTCAGCCCCAATGCAGGCGGTATACCATACAGAGGCCTTTGTAAAGTCCTTAGATAGTGGTGATGATAGTTACTATGATTCGACCTAAGCATGTTATCTACGTATTCTCAAAGGACACTTGTTCATAGCAATATATACAGCTTTCCAACGTACACCTCAAAAGCACATTAACGTCTTTTGCGGTACACCACCCAGAAATTATGCACAAATTTTGTGATTATGTAAGCAAGTACATCCTATTTTCTCATTCAAGTTCAGTTTGGCATTCAAACACTTCATGAACCTGAACCGGACCAACCAGAACTGGAACCAAGGGTCCAGTTCGGGGTTCAGGTGGATCCTCTGAACTGAACTGAGGGTCTGGTTCGAGGTTCAGCCAAAAGAGGGAAGAACCGGATGGAACCGAACTTCCCCATCACTAGACGCATGGGCGACTGGTGGAAGCTGGTTTGCGTGTAACCTCCCCAGTTTGGTGATGAGTTTTCCGTAGGCGCTTGAGAGATTGCACACTGATCCCGGTGTATTCGTGAATCTCCACGTCACAGAGGCCCTGGAGGGACATAGAGAGCACCATTTCTTTCAGCTCATCAGAGATGTGACGGCCAACCATGGTGGATGAGGGGGAGAGCGACGAGTGATGAGCGACGAGCGACAGGTTACTTTCTTTGAGGGGCGTCAGCAACGATCAACACTCCACACAAATGTGATAACCTAAATTTTGATAGGCCCTTTGTTGCATAACTATTTTATAAGCCCATTTTTACCAAATAACTTATTCCCCAATAATCCTTTATGTACTTAACTTTGAACCCAGCTGTCAAATTTTGTGAGTCAGCTGCATGTTCTAATTTGATCATGGGTCCCCTAATCCAGATGTCGCTGTATCAAGACAGAGGCCTTTATATACACAACAATGCTGACTCTGAAACTGAAACTGAAACTGAAATGTATCATAATTGTCCAATGAGATCAACCATCAAGCCACAGGGGCTTATCATGAAACATACAGTACATGAGGTGTAAGGCCCCACATGAGTCAGAGATAAGACTCAACAAGTGACTCACAAATGACATCACAATCCAAGATAACAAGATAAGACAGTATGCAGTGCAACACAGGTGCATCAGAAACTGTTCCATCAGAATTGACCCATTAGGGAATTGTCCAGACCTTTGGCACTTGGGAACTTCTCATCCGAGGCATACATCAATGTTCTAGTCCAGGTCTACCAAGACTTCTAGACCTTGGCATAGATCTGCCACTTGGCTGGTGTCATCTATCTGGAAACATCCATAACCTTCCATCCTTGAAGTCCCATGACTTATGGCATAGGTCAGATACAGGGCATGACCTGGGACTGCATGTGATCTAATCACATGACTTCATTCCTCCTGCTCAAATATTGCCAGTATTCTGCTTGGCAAAGGGGAGAGTTTCACAACTTACTAATTGAGCTACCTCCAATACATCTTCCTGCTGTTCTTCTTCATCATCAATGTAATAGATGGCTTTGCCGGGTTCTTCTTCCTCTACCATTTTGTGTAACTCTGGCCAGTCTTCCAATGCTTGCGTAGTGTAATGTGTGAGCTATGCACATTGCTTGACTTGAGCACAGGGACATGATGGTGAGGCTGCCAAGTGAGTAGGAGCTGCCGAGGTGAGCTGCCAAGAAAGCTGCTGAGGTGAGCTGCTGAGAAAGCTGCTGAGGTGAGCTGCCGAGAAAGCTGCCAAGGTGAGCTGCTGAGAATAGCTGCCAAGATCGGCTGCCAGGATAGCTGCTGAGGTTTTGCTGCTGAATATGAGCAGCTGCTGATGTAGCTGCCGACTTTCCTAATTGAGCTGCCAAGGCTTATGTAAGCCGAGGGATCACTGGATGGAAACCAGGCTTTTATGGCTGACAAAACCTTGACAAATCAGTAACAAAAGGCAATCAAAAATCTTTGATTTTGTGCAATACAAAATTCAATCATAATAATTACATATTATTAGGTCAAATCTGTGCCACAAAATGAAGCCTGAATGGTATGTATTGACATAGTTTTGTCAAATTCATTTCTAGCTACAAAAATTGTCATTTTGTTAAGATGTTTTACTTAGAACTAGGCTAGAAAAATGAAAAGTGAATAAGTTTTTCCATATCTAAATGGCATAACAAAATGTTAGAATATTTTTCTCATCTTCCTAACTATTTCACATGAAAAATTAATGACAATCAGTCAAAATTATATTACCATGATTTTGAATGATAAATTGTGACTCAGTAATAATATGATGCCATAAACTTTCCTAAACCAATATTTTCAATTTTAACACCATGTTTCATAGAGGAAAATGAAATCAAAATGATATACAAAGTTCCACAATATTTCCAAGCTTTTTGTAGAAGCATTTTACCAGCCAATAGATAATAATTTTCAATTGTAGAATTTTATATATTTTATTAATATTTATCAAGAATATATTATGACAATGGTCATGGTCATGGGAGTTGGTTCAGGAGTACAATGTGCACCTGACTGTTGTGTGACTACATGAATCTCATGGTTGGCTTGGCTCTGAACCAGCCTCAAATATTTTTAAGTCCCTCTCATTGCATCAACAAAACATAGGTCAAATTGGGCCACTATGCCTAGGCTCAGCAGACTTGTGCTTGATCTGTAAATGTATTCTAAGAACAGTAAGGATATGGGTGATTTAATTTGCAGGTGTATCATAGCAGCTAAAGGCCATGGTCCAAAAATTAGGGGGTATGCCAGCACCCCACAATAAGGCAGGTGCATCAGCTAGAACCCACAGCCCAATCTTGTCCTGTCAGGTTTCTGGTGCATTTTAGCAGTTTGGCTGTTTGAAAATGACTGGGTGTAGATTACAGTTCATGAAGAGTACTACTCTGTTATCAAAGGTAGTGATTGTCTGTTGTATTTTGACTCCTGAAGGTTTTAGGGGCAAGCACAACAAATCTGACCCATCTGACCCACTCGAAATTACATTAGGGGTAAACCCCCTTCATTCCTATTACAGCCCCTCAATTCCTATCGCATTTCATATTGTTTTATCTACTGTACAAGTCTTTGTATCTATTTCTCATTACTCCTGTCCCCTGTAGCTATGTTGTATAAAGAGTGCATTGTAAGCTCTCAAATAGATCGTCCAGTGGATTTTCCCCTTCCTCTCAGTGTGCTCCCCCCTCCCCAGCTGCTCCCTCACTCTTGCATTCTCAAACCCATTCATTTTATGAGTATAACAGGTATGGGCCCTGCAGTTGCAGCCTAACCCACATCATCAAGAACTCTCAGCTGCTCAGCATTTACCCCACTGCAGGTCTTGTCTTTTGCCTCACGCCTATCCTTGCCAACTGTTACTGGCATCTGAACTCAGTCCCCTTTATTGGCAGCACTGTACTTGGACTTGGACCCCTTGCCCCACCTAAGAAGTTTCTAGGTCTTGGGCCTACCTGTCAAAGTTTACAGGTTATCATTTACCACACACCACATCTAGGCTATTACCTGCCCAACAATCTCTATATCCTGGGCCCCTGTCATCATGAATGATGACCTCCATGTCCCTATTCCCAAGCTAGCCACCGACAGATCCAACTGGGTCATGTACCACAATCAAATGATCTGGACATTTAACACACATGGTTTTTCCGACCACCTCACCTCCACCATGATGCCTGCCACATACCATACTGCCAGCAACATCAATGACCAAATGCCCAACCAACAATGGGCAGCTGAAGAAGCTATGATGAAGAATTTGATTGTGGCCTCTGTGCTGGATCACATAATCAAATCAAGATGAAAACCACCACAAAGGAAGCCCGGGTTGCTATGAAAGCCATGCACCAGAACCAATTGACAAGTATCACCATGGATCTCAAAAAGAAACTCCAGAATGCCAAACTGGAAGAGGCAGGAGATGCCTGCACTCACTTTATGGGCCTAATGAACTTGCAAGAGCAACTCGCGTCAATGGGGAAGACTTTTGATGGAGATGAATTTGTGTCAGTCTTATTAAACTCTCTCCCACCTCTTATGAGGCCACCATCAGCATTATTAACACAGCAGCCGACTGTACTGGCTATCCTGTCACCACAGAACAAATCATCCGACTCATTGCTGGTGAATCTGATCAACAAGTTATACACCAGGTGAAATTGGCTCAGAAGAAGCCTTTGCCACCAATTCTCAAAGGTGCAAGAGGTGCCAAAGAAACATCAAGTGCTACAACTGCCAGAAGATTGGCCACTACAAAGCAAACTGTTGGGCTGACAAAAAGAGTCAACGCCAACCAAGACAAACATCAACGACATTGGTAACAATATCGATAACTGAAACCATGACAACCATGGCCATCACATCAATCGCAACCACAACGCAATATGGCCAGCACCCCCCACATTAAAGACATGTCTACCACCAAAGGCAAAGACCCCGCTGTGACTGATGCAGGGCTTTGCAGATTAACCCCATCACTCTCCAGCCCTGTCCCGATGCCCCATATTGCCCACAATACCAATCACATTTTTCACCAGCCCAAAGTCAAAATCAAGCTCTATGACTCAAAAACTTTGAGGAACACGAGCCCTTTTACAACTCCCTTACAATGGCATGTCACCAACCATTCCGCTATTCCACTTCACTCCCCACATCCACCACAGCCACCAAAACCACAGAAACAGAAACCTAAGAAACGCAGGCGCAAGTGCAAGCACAAAACAAAAGGACACAAGCAGCCAACACAAAGTCAAGACTGCTGACTTCTATTTCCCCACCGACTCCATTATCCAAGACTTGCACTATGCCAGGTGGAACACCATCTCATCTTCAAGTGAATCAAGTCCAACATATCTCACAACATACACCTGTTACCAAGCCCATTGCTGACATTGGTAAAGAAGAACTCTATGAAGAAGTGGAAGCATCATGCACCGTCCCACCTCAGCAAACTCCCAAATGCGAAGTGCACCAGAATCCAACTTGCCAAAAGACATCAAACATTCCAGCACCATCTCATGTTGACACATTTTTCCCCCAAGAATGGGAGACTGATTTCATTATCTTATCCAATGCCAAAGCTGAATACATTGCTGCAGCTCAAGCGGCAACAGAACACATGCAGCCTCAAAGGTGTGTTTCCCCACTCTCCAGGCCAGCACTTCATCCCACTATGTCCTCCAACAACCAGCAAACCCTCCATCTCACCACAGACAACATTCATCCAGTTGATAACAACATTGACTTTCCAAATCGACTCGCTCATCGAAATATTGCCAACAAAACTTGTTCATTGTTTCCAACTCCCCTCACTAAAGCACCTGCCAAAGTACAAGGTTGCATTGCACTTGCTAGACCTTGGGATCTGTCACGCTTGAGGGGGAGTGTTGCATTTTGACTCCTGAAGGTTTTAGGGGCAAGTGCAACAAATCCGACCCATCTGACCCACTCAAAATTACATTAGGGGTAAACCCCCTTCATTCCTATTACAGCCCCTCAATTTCTATCGTGTTTTGTATTGTTTTACCTACTGTACAAGTCTTTGTATCTATTTCTCATTACTCCTGTCCCCTGTAGCTATATTGTATAAAAAGTGCATTGTAAACTCTCAAATAGATCATCCAGTGGATTTTCCCCTTCCTCTTGGTGTGCTCCCCCCTCCCCAGCTGCTCCCTTGCTCTCACGTTCTCAAACCCATTCATTTTACAAGTATAACACTTTAAATACCAGGTGCATGACAGCTATGACAACAACATTGGCTTCTGTGAGCCCAACTCTGACCTAAAGAATGACAAAAATACCACATACAGAAACTGAACAACCCTCAGGCCAATGTCAATGATGATCCCAACAACCAATGACTGCAATGGCAATGATGACTACAACAGCTGTAGTAGTGGCAGTGATGGGATAGTAGCACTACTACCACAGGTTTTGCAGGCCCACCCACCACAACAGCCCATATGGGTTTTCATACCCATATTGTCACATGCAGAGCACGTGCCATAGCCAGCAACACTTCAACAGTCACAGGGCATTGAGAATGTGTCCACAAGCATTGAAAGAACTGTCAAGATTATCCAGAGCTGCATGAGATGGTTGATGAAGCTGAGCCTGACAAGGCTTTAGACTATGTGGACCTGGAAGCATCAGGTATTCTGGAGGATTGGCAGTTGCCTGGCAAGGTGGATAATATGCAGAACAATGAAGATTCTCAGCTGGACAATGAAGAATGGGTGGTGATAACTCAATTGGTGAGCTGTGACATGTTTCCCTTTGCTGCAGAAGATGCTGTTGATATTCAGACAGGAAGATTAGAGGCCATGTGATCTGATCATGTGCAGTCCCATGTCACAGGATATCTGACCTAGACCATAAGGCATGGGACTTGGGTTTGTAGGGTTTTGGAAGATTCTGGATGAATAATGCCAGCCAAGTGGCAAGTTCATGCTGGTCATGGGGTCTTAACAGACCCAGGGTTAGATTGATGAGTGTTGCCACAGATATTGAGTTCCTGTGTGCTGATGGTCTGGATGTTCCCCTTTATTGGATGTATTCCGATGGAACAGTTCTTTGATGCACTTGAGCCCTTAGATCCAAGTTGGATCAGTGTTTGGTGGAAATGATACACGTTTGACCCAAATGATCCAAATCAACCCATATGCAAAACCTGTGAAAACCCACACCTGCATCACAGGTGTGGGTTTTTGTGATTATAACAGTCAAAGGGGCAATAACCTGTACTACTCTTAAATTCCCATGATCATGACCATTTCCATTTTGTCATAATATATTCTTGATAAATATTAATAAAATATATAAAATTCTGCAATTGACACACATTATATATTGTTTAGTGAACTGTGTTAAGAAAAATGCTAGGAAACATATAAAATTCCAGAATTGAAACTTATTATATATTGTCTAGTAGAATGCTTTCACAAAAAGCTTGGAAATATTGTAGACCTTTGTATATGATTTTGATATCATTTTCCTCTATGAAACATGGTGTTAAAATTAAAAATATTGGTTTAGGAAAGTTTATGGCATCATATTATAACTGAGTCACAATTTACCATTCAAAAGCATGGTAATATAATTTTGACTGATTGTCATTAATTTTTCATGTGAAATAGTTAGAAAGATGAGAAAAATATTCTAACATTTTGTTATGCCATTTAGATATGGAAAAACTTATTCACTTTTCATTTTTCTAGCCTAGTTCTAAGTAAAACATCTTAACAAGGTGACAATTTTTGTAGCTAGAAGATAATTTGACAAAAATATGTCAATACATATCATTCAGGCTTCATTTTGTGGCACAGATTTGACCTAATAATATGTAATTATTATGATTGAATTTTGTATTGCACATAATCAAAGATTTTTGATTGCCTTTTGTTACTGATTTGTCAAGGTTTTGTTGGCCATAAAAGCCTGGTTTCCATCCAGTGGATATGTTTGGCCAAAGTAAGTGCAGGTGACTGTTAGCTGCCAAAGCTGCCAAAGCTGACATAAGTGTGGTTCCTGAAGACACTCGAAGGTGCTTCCCTAAGATGCAGTATGAGGAAGTGCTCAGATGGAGACACTCCTTAGTGGTTGCGAATAGAAGAGATGAGGAGCCACTAGATTCCAGAGACAAGACACAAGTTCTACAAGAATGTCAAGCTGCCGAATACATCATTTGGCAGCAAGCTTATAACAGCACCTAGGCATGCGCCTTCATCAGCGATCACACCACTACTACCAATCATCGGTAATTGTAAAGTGATCATCAGTCATCGTATCATAGCACCTTAGTAAGCCATAGTAGATTGTTAGTAAGATTCACAAGCAACTTGTCATCATGCTTACTCTTCATCTCACCTGCCGAATCATAACATCACCCTCTTCACAAGGGTGAGCATCCACGCTCAACGACCCAATTAGGGACCGTCGTCAGTCCAATGTCCATTTCCTGTTCATCACACACCCTCTTCAACGTGTGAGTGCTCCTGAGCCTGGCAGCTGTGTGACGTGCCCTCTCAGTGTGTATGTATATATCATCCTTGAGGTGTTCGATGGCAACCTCGAGTTCTTCAATGACCTCATGTGATGCACAGTAGCGTTGGACCTCATCCTAGAGTGAGATATCTCCAAGGCGAGCCAAGGCTTCATCTACCAACCACTTTCAGTGCAGAAATGGTTGAGCTCCTCGCAAGTATACTCAGCTGCTGGGCCCATGTCGTGACATGGTTTGGCATGTATCTCTCCCTGATATATTGGCTCTCCACATCCCATGGACCAAACACTTCTGGGTTGTCTGTCATGCATACCTGAACGTACTTAGCAGGTGTCTTCAGTCCTTTGCTCTGTATAGGAAGCAGGACCCAATTCAGGCCCCTGTTGGTGACAAAGCTGGGGGGAGTGGGCGATACAGGATGTTGAGGACAGCGTGTCATGATGGGGGAAGGGTCATGCCTCATGCTATCTGCTGGTATTCTTCCTCCAGCGTGGGCTTTGCGTGCATTTCTTCTGTAAACCACTGCCGCTGCTGCTGGGGGTGTCAGGTAGGAACGTGCTTCAGTTTCTTTGTCATTTTCGGAGGCGGGGATGATGAGGTAGTCCACTGCGCGTGGAGGTGGCACTTGCCAGGGGCGCAGTGGCAGTAGTCAGGTTCGTGTTGGCACCGGGTGCAGACCATGGTGGTGTTGTGATAGGACTTGTCGTCCGAGTCAGTTGTGATGTTGATGACTGCGGTGGGGTAGGGACTGGCCAGATAAATTCCCCTGCCTTCATCCTCCTCTCCATTGCTGTCCCCCTTGCCCTCCAAATCTGATCTGCCTCCCATGATGCAACCACTTTCTTCCACAAGGGTTTGCTCGTCGGCTTCGATCCCTTCGCTGTCTTCTTTGAGTCGGCCCACCTCTGGCGTGGGGAAATGGCAGCATGCCTCAGCAAGGTCCCTGGCTGCTTCTTCTCATTTGGCAGCCACCCTAACATGCTCCACTGCTGAGCAGAAGGGGTCGTCAATGTTGTTATTATCGTCGTAGGTAGTGAGAGGTAGTAGGGAGTCAAAGTTGATGACATGTTGAGGGAAGGATGCACTGGTAGAAGTCATAGACGGGAGTGGTAGTGGTGCTGATTCTTGGTCGTGAACCAGACTCACCTTTATGTGAATCTCCCTTGCCGTATTTGACCATTTAAACTCCCTTATCTCTCCTTCAGCATGGACATCATTCCATGCAACCCACTGGTTTTCTGAGTCAGCATAACCTTTCCACTTTACAAGGTACTGGAGTTTGTGTCCCCTCCCATGGCATCACGAGTCTAGGATTTTTTTGACTTCATATTCTTCCACACCATCAACTAGTTCTGGCGGTGGGCATTCATAGTTTGCCCCATGCATACATGTTTCATGATAAGGAGTCAGCAGATCTGTTTGAAATATGTCATGTATTGTCCACTGCGCAGGTAGTTTGAGCTGATAATTCACAGGGGACATCACCTGAATGACCTCAAATGGTCCATGGCGCCTGGGCGCAAGCTTGGCCATTGATTGATTGGTTTGCAGATGGCACCCTTCAAGCCACACATGGTCTCCTGTGGCATACTTGGGTGTATCTTTGTGTTTGATCCATAAGCTCTGCGCCTTTTTCATACATTCCTGTGCACTCCATCTGGCCTTGCGGCATTGATCCAAATGGGTCTCGACACTCAGCAGGTTGGCCTTGGCCAGCAGCCATTTGTCCCTCAGGTGATATCCCATCAGCGCAAAGAATGGGGTCTGTCTGGTGGTGCTACTCAGCGTGTTGTTGTGTGTGAACTCTGCCATCAGCAGCTGCACTGCCCAATTGTCCTGTCACTCGTTAGCCCAAAGTTGCAAGTATTGTTCGAGCCACTGATTCATTCGTTCAGACTGTCTGTCGGTGCATGGGTGGTAGGCTGTTGAGATGTTTTGCTGGACTTGTAAGATGCGGCATAGTTCTCACATGAACTTTGCGGTGAATCTCGGGTCCCTGTCACTGATCACCTTGCTCAGTAGTCCAAACCGTGGAAACATGGTCTTAGCATAGAGCACTGCTGTCTCTTCTCCAGATATTTCTTCATTGCATGGTATAAAAATTGAAGCTTTTGAGCAGTCGTGATCTGTGACCATCAATATTGAATCATACCCCGAGGATACTGGTAACTTAGTTATGAAATCAACAGCTATCACGTTGAATGGGGTTGTGTCTTCTTTTGGGTCAGTGGGGCTCGTGTGGGCCTTGTGTTGACTTAGTGCCTCTGACACTCAGCACATCCCTGCACATACTCAGTAATGTCCTTCTTCATGCTAGGCCAACAGTAATGTCTTGTGAGCATCTCATTGGTTTTGGCAATGCCTGGGTGACCTGCAGTGAGCATATTGTGATATTGTCGGATGAGCTGCTGAACTTTTCCTTCAGCAGCTGTTACTACTATCCTCCCATTCTTGAACCACATTCCCTCGAGCTTCTTCAGCTCATGAGGGTCAATCCACGGGTCCAGCTTCTGCTCATCTTGTTCTATTGTCTTGGGTTGGGCTTCGGTGAGGGCTTGCATGAATAGTTGGTTCAGCAGCACCATTACTTGGTTGTTGTTCTTTTCTCCAGTGTTGTAATCCAGTCATCGTGACAGTGCATCTGCTCATCTGTTTGCTGTCCCCTTGAGGTGGTGGATTTCGATGTTGTATTCTTCATGTTCCAGCACCTCCCAAGCTACTTGGCGACTGATCTTCTGTGGGTCCTGCCAGTATTGTAGGTTCATGTGATCCGAGAAGACTCTGACCTTGTGTGGGGAGCCCACAAGGAGGTATCTCCAGTTGTGTAGAGCCTTTACTATTGCCAGCAGTTCGAGGTTGTAAATGTCGTAGTTGCGCTCAGCATTGTTGAGTGTTGCCAAGTAGAATGCGATTGGGTGTCATTTGCCATCCTTGCCTTTTTGCAGTAGTACTGCTCCGACAGCGAAGCCTGACACGTCAACTTCAAGGTCATACTGTATCTGAGGATCTGGATGGGCAAGTACTGGTTCAGTGGTAATCTGGTGCTTCAGGGTGTCGAACACCATTTGTTGTGCTGTTCCCCACACCCATTCAGTGTCCTTCCTTGTGAGCATGTTCATTGGTTGTGTGATGTTGGCAAATCCTTGAATAAAAGGCTGGTAAAAGTTGCAGAAACCCAAAAAAACTACACACATCCTTGACTCTCGTTGGTGTTGGCCAGTCACGGACTCCTGCCACCTTCACTGGATCCATACACATCACCTCCCTTTCAAGGATTACCCCAGGTAATCAATGGATAGAGTGTGGAAGGAGCACTTGTCCAGTTTGAAGTAAAGGTCATGGTCTTTGGCTACCGAGAGTACTGCCGAAACTGCTGCCAAATGTGCTTCGGCAGTAAGAGCTGCCGAGTTCTTTGGGTGCATTGCTATGGCGATATCATCCATGTAGATGTGGATGTTTGTCCCTTCAGCTTCAAATTTCGCAATGGTGGGCTGGTAAATCTCGTTCATGAAAGCCTGAAAGGTTGCTGGGGAGTTGCACAATCCAAAGTACATCACCATTGGTTCGAAAAGACTACAGTGGGTTTTGAAGGCTGCCGTGTGTTCGTTGCCCTCCTTGATGCGTATATTGTTGTATCCTTGCTGAACATCCAATTTGGAAAATAGGTAGGCTCCACTGAGGTCCCTCATCAGGTCTGGTATGAGTGGAAATGGGTATTTGTTATGCACAGTCCACTTGTTTATCTCCCGGTAGTCTTGAACAGGTCGTAGTTTCCCATCCTTTTTCTTGATAAAGAAAAAGGATGATGCATAAGGGGACTGTGAGGGTCAAATATACCCTTTCTTCAGTTGCTCATCGATAAACTCATCCAGGGCAGCGTCTTCTACTGTCGTCATGGGGTAAACCTTGTAGTTGATGGCTGTGGGCGCATTTGGCTGAAAAAATATCGCATGGTTGTAAGGTCTCTTTCCTGGTAGCCAGGTCGCATCTTGTTCGTCAAATACCTCCTTGAATGGTTGGTATTGTGGTGGCAAGGTTACTTCTTTTTTGTCCTTGGGCAATGCTGCTACCGCTAGCTCAGCTGATGTCATCATTAGTTGGCGTACTCTGGTCTCCTCCTCTTCAAGCTGCCAAATGATTTCTTCTTCCTCCGTGGTGAGTAGATGGGCCAGCACATCTCATCTGCTGCTGGGTGAAACTGTTTGGATAGTGATGGGAAGGCGTTCAGCAGCTATGGTGCCAGTTCTCCACTTGAATCTTGGCTCGTATGCTGCCAGCCATGGGTAGCCGAACAGGATGTCTTCGCTACCGATGTCGGTGACTAGGAAGTGCATCTCTTTAGCTTCTCTGGCTACAGTTACTTTTAGGATCACATAGCTGGTAATATGGCCCACTTTGTTCGTGGTGTCATCTATGTTGTATATTTTCTTCGGCTTCTCTAGGGTGCACGTTTTTATTCCCATTTCTTTTAAGAAGTGTGCGCTCACAAAATTGTTGGTAGCTCCAGAGTCTACCAATGCTTTGATGTTGGCCATGTTATAACGAGTACACAATGCGATTGGAACTTTCATAGAACGGTAGCACATAATGTACACAGAGTTACAATGAATTGCCCTCACCCAGGCCGCTCGGTTCAGGCGCTTGAAAAATCCGTCCCCATCAACTTCTGGAGGACAAGGTCCTTGATGTCGTCTCCTTCTCCTGCTACTCCCCGAAGCCATTCTTCAGCTTTGTCTTCACTAGTCCTGGGTGCTTCTTTGGCTGCCCATATTTGTGGCGTTCATCGGTTGCGGTGTGGCTGCTGACAGTCCTGACTGAAGTGGCTGAACTTCTCACAGTTGTAGCACTGCACCTTGCTGTAGTCTTGACGGTTTTGTTGCTGTCATTGTAGGTATCCTCCCCTTGGCAGGAAGGGTGGTCAACTGTTGACTATGTCTTCTGCTCCAGCAAGCTGACCACGCACCCTATCTGCCAAGGTGTCCATGGCATCGGGGTGAGACAGTGGGGCCAGTAGTTTCACCAATGACCCTGACGGTCCTTTGTTAGCATTGCTTTTGAATACGTCGAGGTTACCTCGTACTGTCTGCATGTGTATCCACTTCTGCTGCCGCTTCAGGGCAGATGCTCTCCATTCTTCATACATCCTTGGGTTGTCATGTTGGTACATTGCTTCGTACGGTACCCTTGGTAGCCCTTTGATAAAGTATTTGAGGGTTTGCTTGGCATTGATGTTATATTCCATGTGGCAAACCAACTATTCGAATTGTGCAATGTAGTTGTCAATTCTCCCATCTTTCATGTGAATACCAGCATCAAGCTGGACTTGTGCGCGCTCCTTGCTGAGTATGTTGCCAAATTGTCTTCTGAATGCGTGGAGTAGATTCTCCCATAGCCAATTGTCAAACTGATCAGTGCCAGTGGCGACCTCGTTTATGAGCCATTGGCTGGTGGACATCACCCATTGGTTAACTGCATTTCCCTGTATGTATGTGAGGAACAACATAGCTTTCTGATATTTGTTCCTCATGGCTGAGTGATTGGCGTTGACTCCTGAGTATACCTCCCACTGGAGGATAAAGGCTTCTGTTGAAACGTAATAAGTCCATACGTATCTTATCTAGAGCAGTTACAACATTACAGTAGTATCGTACATATGATTACCATATTAGGGTACTCCGTTATGCACAAAGTGGGCACAAACTCCAGTATGGAGGGCGCAACTCTTATCAGCATCACATGCAGTGATACTGAAGAGTTCTGGGGTGTTTCACATCAGGCATCACTGAAAACGCGATATTGTGGACACCTTTACTCATCACTTTTATGCAAATGGACATGGAGGGACCATAGGGACCAGTTTTCCTATAAATGAGGGGAGTAGAGCCCCTCTAAGAATACAAGTCGTTCACTCTATGCACACTTGAGCTCTCAACTCTACAAACCTCTCCACAGTCTCTATACCTTCACAAGGTGAGACTTCATAACACTGTTTGCTGTGCTGGTTGCTGTGCAACAGCTTCTGCTTGGGCTCTGGACCCAGTGAACGGTGGGGGCAGGTTGCCAATAAACTTGTCGTTGCCTCCTTGAGGGGCATTGAATGCTGCTGCCTGGTACGGTCCTCCACCTCTTCCAGGGGGTCCTCCGCCTCCTCCTTGTGGCCATCCTCCATCCGGTGGCCCTCCGGCTGGGGGCCCTCCCCTTCTAGGTGGGAATGGCCTGTTATCTGGTGAGGGTATTCTCCCTCAGTCAATTCTGAACTCTTGGAACATATCTGGTTCCCCTTGGTTGCTAGGCACATCCAGGATATCTGGTCCCATTGCTCTATTGATGGCCTGCATATCTTCTGGTGCTAGTGGCTGTACGTGGCCTGTATGCTCATTGATTATGAGTCGAGGTGGTGATACTTCTGTCTGAGTGGCCATGGTGAATGGTAGTCCTCTGATAGGTTCTGGTAGGTGTAACTCAGCTGTGCATGCAGCAAGTGTGTCTACTTCTGGTGAGTGCACTTCTATGTTTTCTAGTTCTGGTGATGCTGCCGATACTGTCGGTGGATGTTCACTAGTGTCACTGGTGGTTGCAGGTGTTTGTGCTCTCAGTTGGAGCTCTGCCATTGGTGGTACTGAAATGAGGTCGCGGTCTTCGTCTCCATCAATTGGCCCTTGCTGGTCCACTGGTAATGCATCTACTAGTGGGATATTGATGTTCAGGTCATCAGCCGTGGGTCTTGCTGCTTCAAATATTTCTCAGGTGTTGCTCCACCTGATCTCGACCCAGCAACAATGTTTGCGGTTGAAAATGATAGGATGATACCTTTGGGAGGTTGCTGCCTCTGTGTAATATCCTGTGTTATGCTTGTCGGATCTTCTGATATCGAGTACCATTCTCCACCTAATTTGCCCAATGATGTATCGAGCAGGGGCATCCCTTTCTCTTGTTTCAATTGTGTAGGGTTAGAAGTCCCAACCGTCTTTGGTGTGAATTGTCACCACGGTGTCAGAAAGAGCTTAACGTTAATGTAATGCACGAGCTATGTGCGTTGCTTGACTTGAGCATGGGGACATGATGGCAAGGCTGCCAAGCAAGTAGGAGCTGCCAAGGAGAGCTGCCGAGAAAGCTGCTGAGGTGAGCTGCCAAGAATAGCTGCTGAGATAGCTGCCAAGGTTTTGCTGCTGAATATGGGCAGCTGCCGATGTAGATGCCGACTTTCCTAATTGAGCTGCCGAGGCTTATGTAAGCCGAGGGATATGTTTGGCCAAAGTAAGCACAGGTGACTGTTAGCTGCCGAAGCTGCCGATGCTGACATAAGCATGGTTCCTGAAGACACTCAAAGGTGCTTCCCTAAGATGCAGTATGAGGAAGCGCTCAGATGGAGACACTCCTTAGCAGTTGCAAATGGAAGAGATGAGGAGCCGCTAGATTCCAGAGACAAGACACAAGTTCTACAAGAATGTGAAGCTGCCGAATACATCATTTGGCAGCAAGCTTATAACAGCACCTAGGCACGCGCCTTCATCAGCAATCACACCACTACTACCAACCATCGGTAATCATACAGTCATCATCAGTCATCATATCGTAGCACCTCAGTAAGCCATAGTAGATTGTTAGTAAGATTCATGAGCGACTTGTCATTGTGCTTACTCTTCCTCTCGCCTGCTGAATCGTAACATGTAGACATTCATGGCACAGTATTGGAGTTGGGGCTTGAATGATGCCACTCCAGTTTCATCTGGATTATGAGCACCTTTACTTCACACAGAATCACTGTGGTACTGATTTCCCTCAGGTTCTAGTGCAGTGATATTGATTATTTCACTTTCCTTACAGCTTGAGCATTTGAGGTGGCAGTCAGAAGATGTCAGGGTGTCTTTTGGGCATTATGGGGGAAAGCTGTGTGTACAGACTACCTAATTTGTAAATAAATAATAAAAAATTCAGGTCTGGCCAATTTGGTGGTTGTCCCAAAGTAGCAGTGACTAAGTGATGTGCACCATAGCTTGCTGATAACAATTGTCCTTGGCTCTCCAGCAAGTGAGTGGCACTGATACATGACTGCATTTTTAGACTGCTGATAACACCTGTTCTTGGCTCTCCAGTTTGTGAGTGGCTGCAGTGCCTCACATTTTTAGCTTGCTGATGACACCTGTTCTTGACTCTTTAGGGAGTGAGTTGCTATGGTGCCTTGCTGCATTTCTGACCTTCTAATAAAACTTTTTTTGGCTCTCTAGAAAGTGAGTAGCTGCAGTTTCTCACTGCATTTTCAGCCTACTGATGATGCCTGTCCTTGGCTGTTCAGGTGGTGACTGGCTATGATGGCTCACTGCATTTCTAGCCTTCTAATGATTATATCTGTCCTTGGGCTCTCTAGTTGGTGAGTGGCTATGGTGTCTTGCTGTGTTTATCCTGATAAAATGCTTATCCTTAGTTATTCAGAATGTGAGTGGCTGTGGCACATCTGCATTTCTAGCCTGATAATTACACCTGTTCTTGACTCTCTAGCATGTGAGTGGCTGTCATGTCTCTCTACATTTCTCTAGCTTGCTGGATGCTGATGACAGCCATATTTTTCCCTTCAGTTGGTGAGTGGTTGTAGTTCCCTCTTTGTTTCTAGCCTGCTGATGACACTAACTTGAGTGTTCAGAATGTAAGTAGGGGCCTGTCTTGTTGTGATATCTAATGATGATGATTGTCCTTACTTCTTCACCTCATCCCTGGCACATTAGAATGTAAGTATGTGTCCTTGCTACTAATTCAATATTTATCTTTGATTTTCAGTTTGTGAGTACACTTTACATTTATGATGAAGTCTCACTTTGTCATAAGACAAGGTATGTCAAGTCATTGCCCACCATTCAAAATGTGCTATCTCTATATTATAGTTATTTTTATATAGCCTATAATATAGATCTTTCTTGCTTATCCTCAATGGTGCAAGCCTTCATCATTTAATCATTGATATTTCACCTTTAAATTGTTTAGAGTGTATTTAACCTTTGTGAAAGCTGTAATTCTTCTCTTGAAGCATGCCACATCTTTACACCTATCAAATAAATCACAATTAGCTCTATCCCAAACAGAGAAGAACTATCAAAGGGCAAATGTTGACTCAAAGATTCAACTACACCATCAGGCATTTCCTCCTGAGGTCTCTATTAAGAGATTTATAGGCTTTATTATGGTGGCTACTGATATTGGTTTGTTACATAGACTGAACAGAAAGATGGCTGTGGACATGCAAAAAAAATAGCCTACCTTGGCTGAAAACTTGTTTGATGTGACTGTAGTGGCTAGATGTTTGTAAGTGCTGAAAAAGTGGGAAGAATATTCAATGGTGAACCTACCTGGAATGGAGAGGTAGTTGCATGTTATGAGTGAGAGAGATGAGGAAAAGTGAAACACCACTCATACACCACATCAGAGGTCCTTTGCATCCTTGATATCAGTGGCAAGGTGGTGGTTGATAATGTTCTCAGTCTAGATTTCAATAACTGTGAGTTGGCATCTTGACAATGAAAGAGTCAGAAAAACTGAGAGGTAGTATGTATAACTTACTGATCCACTATTGCTACCTGTTCACCATTCCTCTGACTGCAAACATCCACCAGTGTATAGGTGTGTCTTGAATCCACATACTTGAGCTTGTGGTGAGGGTGGAGAACTAAAGAAACTGTGGTTAGTGATAAGAATAGTGAATAAATGAAATGACTTGAAAATCGTGGTGATCCTTGTCTTGGCTTGTTTCACAAGACCAATTGTTATGGTACAGTTTCAGACTGGTCATGGGATCCCATGCTCAGTGCTACTAATGTACGATTACTACAAGTGACTGATGATGATGAGTTGCTCATCAACCACATGACTCATTGATTAACAATCATGAGTCATCACTTACAAATTCCTAGGATAGTCTTAGTAGGTTTTAGTCATGATGTGTCAGCATGTACAATTACATAACCAAAAGTGGTCATGTAGTAGTTTGGTACTTAAGGAGCTGCAGAATGGGTTGTATTCTGCAGCTTGAACTTCTTGTCACCTTCTCGGCTTCATTGTATCCAAGGCTCCTTCTCCCTGTCCTACACTTTGGGCATATGACCCTCATCTGTATTACTTCGACACACCACTTCGGTCTTCATACCTGAACACTTCAAACTCCGCCTTCAAGTGTTGAGACAAGATCCACATGGGATCATAAGACTCTGCCTTTGTGCATTGAGACAGTACTCAGCCTTCATGCTTGAGTCCAGAATCTGCTAAGTCACAGCATTTGCCCTACGTTGCCTAAGTCAGGCTCATGTGCAGCTCACATGTTACACCAATACTCTGTGTGATTGGGTTTGTGTGCACAATTCCCTGCACACCCTTGAGTTTCATCAGTTTGTCACAGACTGATGTATAGTTTGGGACAGCTATTGGGAATGTATCATATTATCAGGGGTTGAAGACTTCTGCATTTCCGATCCCGTATTCAAAGTTATTGTATCATCATCACTGCCCATATCATGGGATACACTCACAGAGTCATATGTTGGGGGAAGAAAAGGTATGGCTGAGCATGATCCCAAGAAGATTATGCACTTGCAGGAGTTATTGGTATCCTTAAAAAGGAATATCTAAGGCATAAAATTTGCATGCTGCATGTTGAGAGCATGAGTCAGGTGACAAGCTTGCAAAAAGTCATAACGAATCACATGAGAACCTTTCAAAGGTGCAATACAAGTATGTATTGTTCTCATTGTGGATGACATAACCATAACATGCAGGATTGTTGCTACTTGAAGAAAACAATCAAGTGTGACAGCTGTGGGAAGAAAGGACATGTAAAAAGGGACTGTTGGGGCATGCTTGGCAGGCTGAACAAGAGAGGCACCACTGGGTCAAAGATGACTAACAAGAGACAGAAGACAGAAGAGATGAATGTCAGTCAGTGTGGAAGAATTGGTGACTTTTGAAGTCAAAGAAAATCATGCAAACAATGGAGGTACTGATGACTTTGATGTTGATATTACTGATGAGAATGGAAGACACATTTCTCAATTATGATTGGTTGGCAGACAGCAGAATAACAATGCACATCACAAATCAGTGTAAAACATTCAGCACATATGAACCTGCAAGAGATGTGGTATTAACAGGTGCCAGGAACACAAAGACCACTATAGAAGGGCATGAAAATGTAGAATTAAGTTCACAATGTGAAGGACATAAATATGTTCTATGTCTATAAAATGTGCTCTACAGTTCAAAAATAAAAATAGCCTCATATCTCTGAGGAGATGGGGATGAAACCGGTGACCAATATAAAAGCCAATCTGGAAAACTTGATCTATTAAAACATGGCAAAAATATAGCCAAAGAATGAAATATCAACAATAATTGATACAAAATGAGAGTACACATAGCTACTCAAACCAAACAAAGCCCAGATATGACATTTGTGTCAACCAAAGAGATACCCTCATGGAAAACTTGGCATAGATGGTATGGTCAATATAGATTATGAAGGACTTTGAAACCTATATGAAAAGCAATTTGTTATCAGATTGGAGGTAGACAAAACCTCACTGATTCCCAATTGCATAGCCTGTACAGAGGCAAAACTATTTAAGAAACCTCATAATAAAGAATCCCACAGAGTGACCATTCCTGGAAAATTAACAAACCACACATTGATCTGTGGAGAAAATATGAGGCTACATCAATAAAGGGACATTAATATTATATAGTCTTGGTGGACCATGCAACACAGATGATAACTGTGGATTTTCTGAAAGGGAAATATGAAGCTGTGCAACAAGTAAAATATTACTTGACTCAACTAAAAGTCCATGGGTGAAACCTGAAGCACATTTGTGTAGATTGTGGAAAAGAAGTTAAAAATGATATTTTAGCTTCATAGTGCTGAGAGAAAGACATCAATATACAACAAACCACACTGTAAACTCCATCACAGAATGGAATAGCTGAACAAGCTAACAGAACTCTAGTAGAATTAGCACAAGCTATGATATGCAGACAATGTTTACTGGAATTCTAGTGGGACTGGCTGAGAGGCATACCACATATATCAGGAAAGTTGTGTACTCTGCACACCCCAAACACACCCCAGCCTGCTTATAATTTATTGATGTAGGTTATCATTTCAGCACATAATTTTTAACATTTAACTTGCAAAATGACAAAAACATAAATAAAATTCATACACTATGGACTTTTTTGTATAAGTCAATACAGCAGAGAGGGGGTGGGCAAAAGGAATTGTGCTCCTCACTGTGGGCCTCCTCATCCCATCATGCCCTGTCCTGCTCCATTACACCCTGCACTGCCCTGCACCATTGCATCCTGTCCCACCCTGCCCTGTCACACCTGCCCTGTCACACCTGCCCCACCCTGTCCCATTGCACCTGCCCCATTCAGCCCACTCTGCCATGCTATGCCATGCCTTGTGCCACCTCACCTGAAGAACCTTAGCCCTACATGCAGAGTGGGAGGGAGGGGGCACTGCCTTTGCACTGCTTCTGAGGTTGTATGCTACCTTTATGTGTGAGAGGGTGAGAGGAGGAGCCCATGCTTGTATGTGCTCCCATTTGTGGCAGAACAGAGAGGGGGCAAGTATATGCCCCCTCCCCATCATGTGCCCTTTAGGGGTTGCACACAGTGAGAAGGGGTCACCCCCTGTTCACACCACTCCTGGTCCATGACATGTGCAACCCCCCTCCCCCAGCTGCATCTCCACATGCAGTCCCAGCAGGCAGAAAGGGCTGTGGCAGGTCCCTACCCTGCTGGGGCATAAAGGAGGGCCTGTTTGCATATAAACAGGGGCAGGGGGCAAAGGTTGGGAGGGGGGGCATGGCTGCTATCCTGTAAGAGTGAGTGTGGGTGGCATGCAAAAGGAGAGGGGGTGTACCTTTTGCATTGCATGCACATTCCCTGTTTGCACACAGATGTGAGGTGGTGTGAGCCCCACATGTGGATGGGGGTGGGTGCAGGGTGCCTCCACCCTGCACATGGGGCACGGGGGGGCATATGCTTGTGCAGACAGGGGCCATACAACAACAGGGGGAGGGGGTATGCAAACACCCCCCCCCTTTGCACCTCATTGTTATGCTTTTGCATGCAAAAGGGGGAGCAAGTGGAAGAGAGAGGGGTGGGCATGAAGAGGGTGTTTGCCCCTCCCTCTCACATTACATGTGTCCAATACACAGAGACATGTTGTTTGTTTATGCATTGTTGTTTTTATTTGTATTTTTTTGACCTTGTTCTATATTATTTATGTAAGGAAAATAAAAACATAACAGATTTTTAAAAAATTGAAAAAGTGGAGTTTTAAAAATATGGGCTGGGATCAGAATAGGTTGTGCAAAGTCAAAGACTCATAAGAAATAGGGCTTACTCCCATGTCTTGAAATAAAAGACACTGTATGAAGCTTGGTTCAATAAGAAACCAAGTGTAAGACATCTTCACAAATTTGGAGCTCCAGTATGAATACTCCTACAAGGGCAGTTTGTGAAATGTAAAGTGTAAGCTCCTCCTGAAATCAAAATGACAAGCATACATTGGATATGATGACAGACCAAACAGTGTAAAATATGAAGGCTGATAAAGTCAAAATGGGAAACTACTACTGATCTTAGTGTGCCTACAAAGATAGTAGGCACAGAAAGTATGAGAGATGAAAAAGGAAAAATATATATTACTCAATGGAAATATATAGGGTCCATATTAAAAAGAGAGACAATGGACAATGTGAATGTGGTAGCAATGCCCATGGATCCTAACATAACACATGACTATTAGGGGAATTACAGTTCCTTACTAATATGACTAAATCAGACATAGTGTATGCTATGAATAACTTGGTGGCTTATGCAGCCAACCCAAGCTTTTAACATGTAACTGCACTGAAGAGAGTGCTGAATCACTTTGCTGGAACTAAAACATTAGAAATCATATATTCTGAAAATATGCAGAAAGAGACAAACCTACAAGGCAGGTCAAAGAGTTTAAAAACTGCCAGGGGTCATGGAATATTTTTAAGGGATTTCGGGTGACCCCCCCCCCTCTGTCCAAAAAAGGAATTCCATGACAAATATGACTTTCACTTGGAAAAACAGAGATAAAACATATGTGTAAGCAAGAGTACAGCAAATTCTAATGATGCTGGCAATTATTTGATCGGATATGATTAGGACAACACCAGTTGTGGGGGGCTACTTCAAAATTCAGACACTTGAGATGAAACTAAGAATTGTTAAGAGGCAGTTGTGGGCAGCGGGTGGCAAAAAATACTCACCCACAATGTCTCACAGCCCCTATACCCACACTGGATGGCCATGTTGCTGTTTCTCGACTCACTTTCCATGGGACTGCCACAAATACATGCTGTAACCTCTACCATGTCCCTCATTCAATGCAAACAGCCAGATCTTGTGGGCCTTGCTTTGATTGTGAATTCCATCTGATTCACTGAGACCAGCTGGGGAGTCGTAGTTGTGTCTATCAAGAGTTAAGTCACCTTCAATCGGAGTAAGATGAATGGACACACCATTTCTGAGTGCCTCAGAGGCCCCTTGCGTTTCTTGTCTTGTCTGCTCTGGGTGAGGCTGCACTGGATCGCAATTGGCTGTATCATTCTTATTGTCAGTGCATGAGTTATCCTGGGCTCAGAGAGTGACTTGCCATCTTCAAACTCCTCGGGCATCCAGGGCATCCTATGATTTTCAGGTGTGTCAGGTGCCCTACGCTCCTCACTCGTGATAATTGCCTGGTTTTCTGGAGTGATGGCAAACTCATCCTCCAAGTCATTGTCCAAGGTCTTGACATCCTCTTGGTTGCTGTCCTCAGAGTGTCCATTTTGATCTGTTCTTGTGCTTGCATCCAAGTCGCTGTCACACCCACTTGAGGCTGGATTGTCTTCTGACATTTCTGGTTCATGTGCCGTGTCATTGGCAGCAGCATTGTCAGAAGAGGAAAGGTGCCACAACAGTCTGGAACTGCAAGTTAAGCAAGGGAAAGGTGACTGAAAAAGACTCATGAGTAAGCCTGCCATGAGCTGTGTGCCTCAGAAATTGCAAGAGGCGTTGAGATGATGTTGCATTTGCGATGTCAATGCAAGGTATTTTCCCACTTCTCCCACAGAAGTTTGAGGGTGGCTTTCTCAGACTTGCTGATCATGTATACTTGGTGGAAATCACCACCTTTGGTAGATGGGTGCACCTGTGCCAGGTGGATCTTCATGCTGTATTTCCAAACTGCTGCTGAAGTTGATGGGCAAGAGGGCAGGTGATCAGGATGTTGGTACAAGGTGAATTGGTGCACTCTGTTGCTGCTGCTGAGTAGAACAACCTCCCTATGAGGTTTGGGCAACGAGAAGTGCACTTGTTGATCTGCAGTGCTTTCCCTACCCCCTTTCCTTTTCACAAATAGAATGAGCATAGGGGCAAGGGGCACATGCATAGCCTGAAGAGTTCCTTGGTAGTGTCAAGTGTGCCGTCAAAGAGTAGATGCATGGCAACATGTTCAATGATCTTGTGGACCTTGCTGACGTTCCGAGGGAAGGGTGGCTGACACACAGAACAGTGATCAGATTGAGCACCTGCAGAGCCAGTGATTGGACGTTCATTGACTTCAGCTTCACAGAGACATGCAGCATGTGCTAGGCAATAGTGAGCTCCGAGTCCTGGTCCATGTAAGATCAATAAAGTCATACCAGTATTTGTGCGGTACAGGAATTGATCAGACCTCTTGAGACACAGGAGTTGACAGCGATTGTGATCTGAGATGGAGCTAAAGAGGCACACTGCAATTGCTTGTAGCTCATCTGTTCAGACATAATATACAGGGCTGTTGATTTCTGGGATAGCGATCGCAGGATTGATAACTTGTATGAAGGAACCAGTGGTCTTTAGTATGGTGTGTTCCAGCTTCCGATTCCACTTCCAATCAGCACTGTCAACATTGGGGTCGACCTGGGAAGTTTCAATGATCTGATAGATCTGAAACTGAATGGTAACTGTTGGCTCCATGAGAAACCGAGGACTTATCTCATGAACAGGGGAGGTGTCAACTAAGATCTCATTGATTTGAATAAAGGCCAGAAAAAATTGACCATCACATTGGACAACCATAGCAGCAGGATCACCTATTGAGAGGAGAACCTCAGATGTTGAATCAATGAGACCGCAGGCTAAGTCTGAAAGTGTTGCTGTCTTGGTGTAGTGAGACAGTCTGGCACACCGATTAAGGCAGTCTATCGACCCTGGAACCTTGGAAAATGTTGCCCTCTCAAGTTTGCGCAGTGCATGTGCCTTGGGGACCTCCTTGCCATTTCCTATGTCGATGAATGGACTGAACTTGCCTTGGCCATCATGGCTGGTTTTGATGGATGCATGGTCCTCCAGGTCAAGTACAGGGTCATTGCCTGTGCCCATCTAAGCATGTGACCTATGATGAGTAAGTGGCACTCACCTTCACCAGGGTTAAGCAACAAGAGGATGGTTGTCACGTCTTGTGCACTAAGGGACTGCATGTCTGGGGCAATAGGAGAGTGGTCGCCATTGTATTCATCATTGTATTCATTGGCACTCTCAGGAACTTGGCTGAAGGGAAATTCCATCTCATACCCCTTGTGCTCTAGCTCCTGCAGGATGCTTTCAATATTGATAGCTACAAATTCAGATGAGATCATCTGACACCCCAGGTTCCATGCAGTGACTAGGGATACATTGTGTAGATCGATGCATCCCTGCCAGGAGTCAGGGGTGATGTGGTCACACTTTGAGCACACATTGCCATTGCCATCCTCAATCCTGTGAAGGTGAAAACATATGGGACCATGATCCCATGCAGGATGTTCTGCAAGAATTCAAACATTCAACGTCATTGGGAGAGATGGTACCCAAGCATAAGGACATCAGCATTTGTGTCGTTCCTAACAATTGATCATATGATGCCAAAGGTAGATTCCAACCTGTCAGTCCCATTGAGAATGAGGTAGAAGTTACCATCTGGGTTGCAGATCTTCACCTTCACAACACAGAAGTATGCATTTTTGACCAGAAGAACAATGACCTTGAACGTCAGTGAGGGCATTGCCTTGCTTCAAGCATCATGCATAGTGAAGAGAAATGTTGAGAGATGGGCAGCTGCACTGAGATGGACAAGTTGATCATGAAGTGAGAAGGATACCTGCATGAAAGGAAGGACCAGATGTCAAAAAGTGACCTGAGCATCATAAGAGCACCTCTTGCCACAACAAAGCCTGGCTTATCAGTCAATGAAGGAGGTGGAAGGGACCAGATTTCCTTCATAAAGGTGTAACACACTGGAACATCTTGGTGATCAGTGGGATTCAGCAAGTAATCAATGCAATGAGGGGGCACTTTGTTTGCCTGGAGGTGGAAGCGCAGGAGCACAGGAGTGACCATGAAGCCATTGACCATGACACTGGACTTGTGAATAGAGAAGTTTTGGCAGCACTTCATAACATGCTTGGGATCCTTGTTGGCCATTATATCATTGTTGCCAACCAGAAGGTTCATCAGACACAGCTCCCCAAGCAATGCAAAAAGCTCAGAGTCAGGCTCAAGAAGTTGGCAATGAGTGAGTTTGGTGAGAGTGGCTCCTCGATGACTTTCTCCATCTGAAGGGATGGAGAAAAGGGGGCATCCTATTGTGGAAAACTCAGCGTTGCACATGTCAATCACTGTTGAAATTAGCTCTGTGTGTCGGTCACAGCCTTCCTGTCTGCAGGTCCCTGCAATGATGAAGGTCCTCGAGCCTGACACATGCCTATTACCCAAAATAATTCCAATTGAGAATACTGTAGCCTTCCAGCATGTGCCAGAGTTAGTAATGTAAACATTATTGATCAAATAGTTATGCACCTCACTGGCATGACAGTCTCTCCACATAAAATGCCATGAACAAGCCTGTACATCACTCATTGAACAAAAGTCCAGGCCCACATGTTCCATGTGCTCCTGGCACAACCCCAAGATCCTATTGGTTGAGGGGTCCCATTGCAGCCTCTCTTTGACCTTTATTTCATCAATCATGAGGACATACCAGCATCCAGAACTCCCAGGCAAATTCTTGAAGGCCACCCAGATGTTGTTCTGTATTTCAGACTTAGTGGGAAAGCCAGCAGATGGTGACAATGAAATAATATTTGACCACACAGCTGACCCATAGCATAACATTGAGGGGGTTGGTGTGCTGAGGGTTTGGTGTGCAAGCCTTGCAACATGTGCACCACCCAGCTGAAGGAAGAGCAACCTGCAGGACATCTCCTCTTCAGTAAAGCTTTTGGGTTTATATAAGCCCTTCCTTGCATGGTTGAGTAACTCCATCATCCCCTGACCCCCAGTCTGCGGTTGAGGCCTGCCTGAAGTAGTGCGTCCAGTCGATTAATTTTCCCCTCACCCATGGCCATTACTAACTGTTCGTATCGACCCACAGTTCATGCACGTGCTGCCAAGGTTTGCAAGGTTGAGAGCTGCTTGAAGCACAGCCCATCAAGCATTGCAGACTTCTTCCAAAGGATTTCAATGGGCCCTCCAATGGGCTGATACATGTAGCTGGTGCTTGCGCTTATCCCTGTTTCAATTTGGCAAATGATGCCTTCCACAATTTGGTGAGTTAGTAGTTGTAAACATGCTTCACATGAGTCTGACTCTGTGCTTTGAACTTCTTTGCAGTGTATGGATTGTATTAACATCTGATGGTCAACATCATGGAAATTCCAGGGGAGGACAAACTTCTCATGGAGCATGAAGGGGTAGGCACTGTTGGGAGAACACCATCTGGCATGGGAAGGTACACTCCTGTGCAAGGTCTTGAGATCAGTGTTGTAGCACATGCTGACTGTTTCTGAGTTAACATAGAACCTCTGCCCAGTGTTATCTTATCTCTGCCTCTCTCTATGATGTTGATAGGAAGCTCACATGTCCCCGACATAGGCAAAGGTGTGGAGGCACAAACCTGCATAGCTGGGGACAGATGGGGAAGCCTGCAATGAAACATGAGTTCCATTGTTAGGCCTGCATCAAGACTAATGTACATTGCCATTGCTGTAATCAATGCTTCAACTTTCCCCTCCAACAAGCCCCCAACAATGCCTCCCTGCTTGACAAGGACTTCAAGGTACTCGTAGAGCCCTTGCAAACCTTCACGACTGCAGCAGATCAGAGTTGCAATCTCCTCCTCTGGCCTTCCAAAGCTGAGGATCCTGTCCAATCCAGGATTTAGATTTTCCCAGATCTTGTCCTGCAGTACATCAGCACAGACAGTGAGCATGGCACACCTGTTATAGCCTGATAACTCATTACATTCACTGTCTTCCAGAGCCTCATGGACACCCTCTATTTCAGCATGCAGGTGGTCAAGGAGGATCCAAGCTTTCCTGCAACCATTCCATGCAGGCATTGCTCGAGGCCTTACCTGGGGCTGCTGCTTGCACCTTTGCACCTGGCTTTGCATATCTTCAGCCTCATGCCAGGTTCCATCTATGGTCCAAATTTTGCTCTGTGCATTGGTATTCAGCACTGTGCTCCTTGCCCATGGCTCATGCACCCCGACCCCTGCCCTGGCCTTGACTGTCGATCACACAAGCAACTCATCTAGGTCTAGGTCTCGGTCAAGGTCTGAGTCAAAGCCAAGGTCTGCACATGGGATATCTTTGTCATTGCCTTGAATGTTGTGGTCTGCATGCAGAGCTGCGTACATCATCCCTGGTGTTACTTCGGGTATTGTTACTTGGCTGACCACAATGCTTTCCACAATGCGAGAGGCTTCCTTGGCATCATTCCTTTTGGGTTCCCTCACAAGATCGGTTGGTGTTGGCAGGGTGGTGTCTTTCTGATGGAGATACAAGAACAAGATGGGCTCCCTTGCCTTTGCCGCAGCTTGTTCCTTCTTTTTAGTAGTGGCTAGGCATTTCTTTTTCCCTCTATGCTGTGCAAGACCTCGTGGACCCGCTGTACTGACTTGAATCTCTTCCCCACAGAGAGGACATTGTTTGGTCGTGTTAATATCATATTTTACCCTTTCCTGATGCAATATTAAGTCATGCATTTAGATATCTCTCAGGCCCTGTCATGCATACTTTTGTGTTCAACATCAAAATCAAGCTTGCAATGTGTCTTCAGTGGAAACCAAGTCGGGTCAAGAGAGTAAGGGCAAGGAATGATGAACAAGCAAGTGAGCAAGGCTATATCAGTGGCAAAAACCTCAACAAGCACAGTCTATTTAAGACTCAATTTTCAAGGTGATGCCTCCATCCAATTTCATACTAGGCCTAAGTACATACAGCTCAGTAACTAGCACATTGATGGCCCCTTCAGCACGTGGTCGGCATCAGCATTGTTTGCTCAGCATGGCACTCAGTGGTACAAGCTTGGGACAGAGTTCCCCAAGATCAACTTCTTCCAAGACTTCTTTGGTCATCTTGTGTGTAATAGCTTGAAGAAAGTGGATGGCGGTGCAAAGATCAGTATTCAAGGCAAAGGAGGTAGTAAAAGTCAAGGCAAGATCTATTCTCTGCCAAATTGGGGGAGAAAGCTGCTCATTGTCATGTCAATCAAACAATGTTGACTAACGTGAATGGTAACAGTGTATTTTTTTTCCATGGCGCTGCTCCCTTTGGGTACCCCCCCCTTCCAGACCAACAGCCCAGCCCCTGAGCAGCAAAAACTAAAGCATTTGCATTGACCCCCCCCCCCCATGTCAGGTCAGGCACCAAAAATTTTAACCCCCCTTGCAAACCTATTTCATACTCTGATGTAGCATATGCTAACACAGATGATTATAAGTCAATCTCCAGCTATGTGTTCATATTGGGAGGAGGTGTTACATTTGGACTTATCAGAGTACATCACATGAACTATCATTGAAACCATATCCACTTCCTTGCCATCATCCCCTTCCCTTTGTACTAGTTGTATCAGTTGATGCTTCTTATCTCTCATATCTTCTATGAGGTTATATGATGTTCTATATGATGTTATACTATCACAGGTACTAGTAGTATTAGTGGCTGATCCTAGGACATGTACTACTAGTTGTGGCTGATCTGTAACTGTATATAAATTGTACCATTATTGGACTTAGACCTTAGGTCTGAGTTGTTGTAGCAACTCAACATTCATACCTCAGAACTCCTGAACTGTCTAAGTCCCAACAACTAGCAGTATTTCCCTCTCTGTGATGAGCATAAATGCCTTGTTCACATTTCACCTTGTACACCTAGGGTATTCCCCTACACCTTTGTGTCATCCTGGGTTATCGACAACCCAGACATCTTCATCCCCAAGAGGTGTGGCAAAGTCTTTTTGACAACTGATGCCTCATCCAGTCTAGAAACTGAAGCCACAATTCCCCAGCTCAAGTTGAGCCAAATGTACAGTTGGTACATAACAGGAGGAGCTATAACATGGAGGTCAGAGAAACAAACAACAATGACATTGTCATTAACCAAAGCTGAATATGTCACCTTATCAGAAGCAGGCCATGAAGTGTGCTGGCTCAGACCTATATAATGAACTTGGAGGGACACAAAACATACTGAGTTCAATTAGGGGAGACAATGAGGGATCTATTGAAATCATGTGAAATCCTCAGTTTCACAAGATGGCCAAACTGACCCAATGGCACTGGGTCTGAGACTTGGTGGAAGAAGGAACAATAACAGTTGAAAGTTGTAGGGACTCAGAGCAAACTGCAGACATTTTTACCAAGCCATTACCAAGAGCAAAACTTAAAAGACATATAGGAGAAATGAGAATGGTGACAACTTGTAGAGGAGTGTTGGGAGACAAGTTGTAAACATTCATGATGAATTCAGATAATACTGATAGCAGCTTGTCAGAATGCCATGACTCTAATTAGGAAGTAGTAACACCATGTAACTATGGCATGCAGGGGTGAGATAGGAGTGTTTGTTTGCTGCAGAACATCCAACACATATTCTATTATCACTGGTTCCCTGTGATATCTGCTGCAGTGACTGTTTTATCCCCCCAGCAAATCTTGGCATACCAACAAATATTACTTGTTGAACTGGAATTGCCAGTGTAGAGGAAGCACTGAACACTTGAACTTGCAGTGGAAATGAGCTGCAGTACATCCAGAGACATGGCTCTTGTGCTTGCTAACAAATTACATGGTTGCAGAGAGTGTAAAGAAGACATAAATGGGTGCTTCCCATTTTTGAGACAAATGATCTAGTGTTGCATCAGCATGCTTACAGCCAAACAGGTCTGTACAACATGTATTGAGTTCAGTAACATCATCTTCCTCTTCCAGTTCCTGATTGTCTGACTCTGGTGGCTTGTTGTCATGACCTTTGTTATTTTCAGGAACTGCAGGGTTGAGCATCCCCACATTACTGGGCCCATCATCACTACTGTCAAAGCCTTCAAGGTTCTGCTTCATATGAATGGGGCAAGGGCATTGACAAGGAGCATCTTCAAGCAAATCTTCATTTAGAATGTGTCAACTAACTGTCTTTCCTTTTGTAGACCTACCATTCCCATGAGCTCTACTCACTCTTGCCTTCTTCCTGGCAAGTGGATCACTGGTAATTAGATTTTCCAGGTCATGTTGAGGAGGACAACACTTCTGTGGATCATCTACCATGTTAGGGTCAGCCTGTGTTGTCCTTGTATCTGGCATACTAACAAATTCTTACAATGCATGGAAGGTTACAGGTGAAGACAGGGCAAAACTGTGCCACCACTGACTGTCATGTGGCACTGAAACAATTTGCAAAGTACTTCAAAATATTATGTTATGAGGGATCTTATTGAGTTGACATCAAGATGATATGGGGGAAGGGGGGGGGGGTGATACTGTGCAAGGTTGTTTAGGGTAGATTTGGGACTCAGTATTTGTACCTTCATGATCACATCTTTCAAAATTGGGTTAGAAATAGTCATTGGCATGGGTAACCTGTGGGTATATTTTTTCAACCTGTACCCATACCTGCACTGACCATGACACCCCTAGGGAACAGGTTGGGATGGGTAAGGGTTATGGGTCTGATGGGTACCTGCAGGTACAGAAACCTGTGCAGGTTCAGTGAAGGGTCTGGTATTTTTAAACTAATTTTGAAGGTTCTGGGTGCTGAGACTCTACATGACAACACTGCTACTCAATGATAATCACATTTCAGTCTTTCTGCCTTCCAATTCCTCTCCAACAACCTTGGGAAGCTTCATAGTGGCTCTGACATCCCCATCCTTCACATAACCCAGCAGACTCCATGCCCCAACACACATTAAGGTGCATGTTGACTGGACCAGCAGGCAAGAGTGAAGATGTGACAAAAGAATGGAAAGGTAGTCCTTTGCCATCCTTAAAAGTAAGGGGTATATGTCCTGTTGCTCATGCCACCAAGCAAGAACATCTGGAACAAGTTTGGGGCCAGAACTGAGGTACTGGTCAATTTCACTGTGAATATCCAAGGGTTTAGGTGCTGTGAGTGCTGGAAGGATGTCAAACATATTTGTTGAATTAGATATAGAAGGAAATTAGTATTCCAAGCCATGGCATAAGAAAGCAACACACCTTATTGATTGTGACTGGAGTTTTGTCAAGTGGATGGACAGGATAATCACTATGGAAAGCAAGAGTGAGCAGCTTCATTTTTCATTTTTGATATTTTGGCTAAGCTAATCGATATTTTGGCTAAGCTAAGCGAGATCTGGCACCGGATATCTGGTATCCCAAATCCAACTCTGATTTCAAATTATGTAATTCATCCCTGGGACCATTGTCCTGGGACCTTCAACATACAGACACATTCAAGTTGTGCTCGTCGTCGTCAACAGCAAGCATGCTGCCAAAATTTCCAATATATTTCAAACTAAATTAGCACAAACAAAAAGTTTACAATTTATTTCTTAATAATATTAAATTAGAATAATAAATACTACAAATCCAAGCTGGGAGACTGATGGCATGATGCTGAATGTGAGGGGGGGGAGGGGAGAAGGAGTGGGAGAAGGAGTGGGAGTGGGAGTGGGAGTGGGAGTGGGAGTGGGAGTGGGAGTGGGAGTGGGAGTGGGAGTGGGAGTGGGAGTGGGAGTGGGAGTGGGAGTGGGAGTGGGAGTGGGAGTGGGAGTGGGAGGGACAGGTGGGAGAGAGATGGACAGGGAGGGACAGGCGGGAGGGAGAGAGAGAGAGGTAGAGGTGGGAGGGAAGGAGAGAGATGGCAAGGGTGAGATGGCAAGAGAGAGAGAGGGTAGGAGAGTGCCAGACTTCCATATCAGCCATATGACTACTCCCACCCCTCCCAATCCCAGTAGCTAGACAGATAGAATCATTGTATTTGCTACAGTGTTCGCTACACTAAATATTAGATGTTGTTTCAAAGTACCAACACATGCATACTTTTATCATTCTTTCACACTCATTCATTGAGAACTCAAGTGGGACTTGGTCCTCTTCCTGTCTCCCTCTCTCTTCCTTCACCTCCCTCTCTCCCCCCTCTCCTGGCCTCAGTCACCCTCACATGGTCTATCTCCCTCTCCCACCCACACACTACTTCTGTATCTTCCTTGCCCCTATGACAACACCTCCTCAAACAAGTCCTGGTGTATAGTTGGCCAGGGCATGTTTGCTCTCCTTCCACCTCTTCCTCCTTCCCTCTTCATGCTTGCTTTCTTCCCTCCCCTCTCTCTCCCTCATTATCCCTCACCTGCCCCTCTTTCCTCATCAGATGCCTCACCTATCTTGCACACCTCTCTCAATTGTTTGGTCATTTAGCCTCCCTCCTTGCTCATTCCACCCTCTCTCCTTGCTCACCTCTGGCTTGGCCCTCTCAGTTGGCCCTCTTACTTGGCCCTCTCACTCAGTCCTCTTGCTTGACCTCCTCTCCCTCCTCTCTCCTCTCTAGGCTCACCCTCACAGATTGTGAAACCACATGAAATTGTGTGTTGCTGATACATCTGATTGATTGAACTGAAATGGTTTTAGCAATTGCCAAAACCACACAGCAATGCTTCTTTGCAAGATCTGGTCCCTCAAAACTGATCTATTGAGCATTGTGTTGAGGATCATAGTGCTCTGGTAGCATATTCAGGGTAAGTATGCAGATCAGATTATCAATCTGCCCATTGTGCTTCCCTTCAAGCCAGATCAGTTTCAGCACATGATGATATCTACTCAGGTCCAGCATTGGTGGTATGTCTGAGTGTCAGTGAAGGGGAGGGAGACTGCAGCATGTCAATCAGAGAGGTGGAGGAGTGGATAACATCTTCAATGGTGAAAACTGGGGTGGTAGACATAAAACAGATAATGTGGGCTAGGGATTAACCCATTGGCTATTGGAATCAGGGTATTCACACCACTTGATAAGGTATTGCACCTTATGCCTTCTTCCATGATTCCTAGAGTTTAAGAAGATACTTTCTCCTTCATATTCTTCCTCTCCTTCCACAAGGTCAGGTGTCATTTGTTTGAAATTAGCTCTGTGGAATCTGGTCTCATGATATGGAGGCAGCAAATCTACATGAAATACCAAATGGATCTTCCATTGCACCAGTAATTCCAATTGGAAATTGATAGGAGACAAGACTTCAATAATACAGAATGGTCTATGGCATTTTGAAGCTAGTTTGGCAGATGGTTGATCCACATGTAAGTTGTGCCCTTCTAACCATACTTGGTTGCCTTTGTTAAAGGTATCCCCTTTGCACTTAGCTTGCAGATATCAATTCTGTGCCTTGGTGATCATTTTGTCTGCAAGTTCTCAAGCATACTTCCATTGATTGATATGGAGTTAGTGATGGGAAAGTTTGGTTCTGAACTGTGGTTCAAACCTGAACTTAACTGAACTGAATCCCAAATTGGGGTTCAGCTTTGGGGATTTACCTGAACCAGACTGATGATCCAGTTCAGGGGATTCCCGAACCTCAGAGAATGTGTTCAAATGTGAACTGAACCAAACCATTGATAGTATTAGTATGCTTGATTGCAGGCTCTTTAGATACTGTAATTCAAAAACAATGTATTGCTAGCCAATTTAAAAGTGAAAATTTCGTGTGAGCCATCAAATTTGTGCATTTGAAACTGTGCAGTGGTGTATGAGGTTTTATTGACACACCACTTTGTCAATCTTTGCCCATTGATTGCATCGATTCCACCCTGCCGCAACAGGCCTTCCAACTTGCACAAAACAATGGGATCCTTCTTTGTGCTCTTGTGACTCCACTATCCCCCTAGTTCTCTGGCTGTTACCCTGATCTCAGACTCCTGAAGGCTGACACACTGATGCCTGGACACACTTATGCTTGGACACACTGATGCTCAGACATGCTGACACTTGGACTTCTGATATGTCTCTCCGACTCTTGCAATATCCTTTTATTGAGGCATTGTCTTCCTAGATAACTTTTGAATGTTGTCCATTCTTCCCATAAGCCCATTTTGCCACTATTGGCCCCCATTCCCCTCAGTGCACTCCATACTCTGGTATGGAGCTCCAACCTTTGCACTTGCAATTTTTTTTGACTGAGGCACCAGTCACACCACCATTCACTCCAAGACCACCCATAGCCTGGTTTGCCTTTCCAACTCTCACACCCCCCCCCTTTTTTTTATTGAGGCATTGTATTCTGAGGCGATTCTGATTCCAATTGATCAGGGGACACTGTCACACCACATGCTTCATCTCAGACCCTCAGGCCAAAGAAAACACATAAAAGCATGGTATGTACCTCCTTCTTTCAACATTACATCCCACTTATCTCTTCACATGTCTTCAACCTCTCTTGACCATGGCCATGCTGTCCATTCCGATGGTATCCTGAAGGATGCTTCAGAGATACAGTGGACATACAACGCTGATGAGGCATTGCCTTTTCCCACTGGCATGTCCTCTCATGTGCCTGCTGTACACCAGACTACTTGCACACATCACCCATCCAGGCGTGCTCTTGAAGCGGCCGAAGCCGAGGCTGAGGCTGAGGCCCTTGCCCATGCCAAATGCAAGGCCCCAGCAGACCCCAACCCTGCTCATCATCTCACACACAAGCTTGCCATTGATGATTCTGATTCTAACTCCGAGGTTGAGGTTGAGGCTGCCGCCAATGACAGCAACAGCGATGACAGCACTACCACTGAACCTGGCACGGAGCCTGCTGGTGACAACTATGAACTCCTCAAGGCCATGGTGGTGGAGTAATAGTTTCATGTGTGCTACATGTTTCATATGGCCTCTAGTATGTGTATGATATATTTGGTACGTGTTCTGTAATGGCCATTGGCTCTTTTACTCTATGTCTTGTTCTTCCTAGCATGTCATACTGTACTACTACATTTATGATTGTGTATTTGTGCATGTTTATGTTACTTACTGTATCAAGTGCTCCGTTGCTCGGCATTACTTACTTTAGCTATATTCGCGTCATAGGTGATGTCGTATTTACAAAACCGTCTGAAAATTGAATAGTACTTGTACGAGTAGTTATAAGGGAGCTCAATAATGAACCCCTAAAATGTAACAATTTTAAATCCTTTCCCTCCTGTACGCCGCTTACCAAGATGTGTACTCGGAACCCACTCTTTTAAAACCAATACAAACAAGTTCGAGGGCCTTAACCTTACCACATGGCTGATGCCAACCACAAGGTGTATTTATCACTCTCAGTTTTGAACAGCATCCTCACTTCGATTTCAGGCTGTAACTTTCAAATCATGAGAAGAATGTACAGCTGACATTTGGCTTATCTTCCATCACAAGAAGGGTTATGAACATCCAGATTTGGGCAAACCCGTCTGTCTGTATGTTTTTTTCTTTTATCCCCCTGTTTCTTTTTGCTAACCAAATGGTATTATGACTTTCACAAGGGATGATGTCTCGATTAAACAGACATCATGTTTTATGACCGGGAGTATGAGCATGCTTCGCATGCACATCACTCACTAGGTACAATGTTTTCATTCTTTCTATATTTATTCTCATTTTAATAGACAGTAGGCACCATGTCCAACTGTACCGCAAACACCGCAAGGCAGTTGGTATTGACCCACATCCACGTGCACTTGTTCGCATGGTAACCACTCCAAGCATGGACAAGTGAGAGAGGCTGTGCAGTTGGAACTCTCTATACTAATCAATGTCTTTTACTTAGCCTCAGTCAGCAGTCTCTGGACAGCATCATGACCTGCAAGCCCAGGAGCATTGCATTCACAAATGTGGGGCTTCTTGATCACATTATCAAACTTGTTATTTGCAAAGATGAGGCAAATATATATTGTATATATATATTGGCAATCATATGCATGTCCTTTCAGGCTTTCCTCTTGGTCAGCTGTGGTAGCTTTCACCGGCTCCTCAAGTTCTGCTGTCCAGCACTTTTGGAGAAAGACATCCTGCATCGCCACACACTGCATGCGGAGATCCTTCAGCAAGTGAGGATTGCAGAGGGGATGGTTCATGAGAACATGAAGAGACTTTCCTCCAAAGTCTCTTTTACCTTCGATGCATGGACTTCAGCACCAGGGGACCTGTACATATCACTTGCAGCACACTATATTGACACTCCTCTGGATCATCCAAACACCTGGATCTTGAGGTCAGAGCAACTCCTCTTCCAGGCGATTCAGGGAAGACACACAGGTAATAACATGGGCAAAATATTGTGCTGTGCCTTGGAACAGTATGAGCTGCGTGACAAGGTATTAAACTGTTTTTCTTTTGTCTCTGGTTTCACAACGGCTCACTACAACTCAACAGGTCGGCTGGTTTATGAGCAATGGTGTGGCAGTCAATTGCACCACACTTCATGTGCTCCAGGACAGCTTGGAAGGTTGGACAGCAAGAGACCACGACATGCTGTACATATTTACACATTTCCTGTGTCCACAACACTGCGTGCTGATGTATGACTTAGCTGCATGGAGCACTCACTTCATGTCATAGCAAAGCACATCATTCAGGCAATTGCCCCACATTCCTGCAAGAAGGGCGATGCAGGTACCAAGTCTGAAGACAGCTGTGGTGAAGACAATGACAACTGTGATGACAAGGACAAGGATGAGGACAACAACCTCAATGCTGGTGATTCCCTTGGAAGGGCAATTGCCTTGGTCAAGCAGGGGAGCATTTCATGACACCCATCTATTAAGTTCCATACTAACACATGTGCTATGTGTGTCCTACAGATTTGTAAGTCTCCTCAGGCAAGAGCATTCTTCCACGCAAGCTGTGGCCAAGTTGGTGTCACCCCACTGGAGCTGCTTCAGTGGGTTCGTACTTGCTGGGGCTCCCTTTACAAATTCCTTGTGCATTTCATCAAACTTGGGCCCATGAGTGAGATCTTTCCATATCTATGTCAAGCACTAACATCTTTACTAGGCCATAAATCAATTTATCCTTCTGCAAGACAAAAGCAACAACATCCCAAACCTGACCAACCATCAGAGTTACACTGACTTCCACCTGAGCCAGAGGGATTGAGATCGCCTTGAGAACATCAAGGACATGTTAAGGGTAAGCTGTTTGTCATGTGTTAGCCATTGCTGACCCTGCATAGGAGCCCTCAAATGTACAACAAATGTTCTCAAGTGTGTGCTCACCAACTGTCTGGCAGATAATCCTCAGTTTTGAGTTCCTCATCTGGCATTGAGAAACAATGGCTGCTAATCCACAGCATCAAGTATTGAAGGACGCACTTGACAAGGGCATCAAGAGCCTTTGCAAATGGTATGGCTGTGTTGATAGCACCTCAGCTGTGTATTTCATTTGTCTCAGTAAGTCATTCGCGCTGTCTGTTGCAATACTAGGCTAAGTTTGTAACCCTAGTACTTGATCCAAATGTAAAGGATCTGTATTTCCAAGGCCAGTGGGACAGCAAACGGTTTGCAGCAGGCATGAAGCAGCTCAAAGACATGGTATGTCTTCTTTCAAACAATTGTACCATTTACTGACGATGCTGCTATCTTAGTTTGACAGGTATTATGTTGCACCTACCAATGCAAACGACGTTACCACAAATGGAGTAGCGTCCCAGTCGAAACCACCATCTCACTATGGCAGCTCTTTTCTCCTAAGTACTGTGCAAGCTTTTCAAGAGCAAGATCAAGCAGCTGAGGGTTCTTGATAAGAGTTGCAGCAATACCTCAAGATGGGGATTGAGTCAACAGCAGACATTGTTGGTTGGTGGGGGGTAAGTCTGATGTATCTTCATAGTCTCCTAAATCTGATAATACCAGAACAATACCCATTATCCCACACTGAAGTGGATTGCTTGTGACTACCTAGCAATCCAAGGCTCAGCCACTCCATCAGAGCGTGCCTTCAGCAGTGAAGGGATAACTGACAGCTCCTGAAGAAACAAGTTGCAGCCAGAGATTTTCGAAGGACTTCAATTGTTGAAGAGTGCATATAGAAATGGGCATATTTCAGCAGTGACTCAGGCAGCACAACACATAGAAGCTTTCCAGTCTCTAGAGACTTTAGATAGTGGTGATGAGTAGTATCCCAATGTGCCATATAAGTTTACATAGATATAGAATGATAGATGTTTTTCTGACTTCTACCTCAAATGTGTCATATACATTTTGTGGTACATGGCAGCATGGTTCTTCACAAAAAAATTGATTACATAAGCAAGGAACACTAAAATCTTGGTTAATGTTTGGTTCAGTTCCTGAACCCTTCCTGATCCTGAACCTTGGTTCAGGTTCAGGTTCAGGCAGGTACCCTGAACCAAACCAACAGTCTGGTTTGGGGTTTGGAAAAAATCCCAAAGAACTGGACCAAACCAAACTTTCCCATCACTATATGGAGTACTATAGTGGGGATTGAAAACAAGGGCAAAGTGAGGATGAGGGATAAATCCCACAAGGATTTGGAACAGTGTTTGCTTGGAGTTTCATTGTACCATGACTGATTCATAAATTCTGTGAGCAGAAGATATGGATGCCAGTTATCTTGCTTCTGACTGACCCAAAAGTGCAGATATCATTACAGCCACTGCTTAGTACATTCCGATTGGCCATTGGTTTGGAAATAGAAGGCAGTGGAGATGTTATGAGTGATTCCAAGTTGTTTACACAATTCTCTCATGAAGCAAGCAAGCCCATGGCACACATCTCATCCATAGTGGTTGGTAGAGCCCATGCAACAATTTGTTGTACAACATGGGAAAGCCCATGTTGGCCCATGATGAGTAGATAGTCAATAGATACAGATGGGCCCATGGGACCTTTTTGCAGAGGATCCTGCATGGGCCCACCAATCACCAATATAGATAGCTGATGATGTGTTTGAATGGGCCAATAGAGTGAATGAAATATCACTGTCTATGGCTGATGAGAAAGGCTGCCAATCAGCTTGAATGGGCCCAAAGTTGCTAGTGAGATATGCTGCCAATGGACTTGAATGTGCTAAAGTACCACTCATGAGTGAAGCTGCAGATGGTGTGGAATGGGCCCATTGCTGCTCACAAGAGAAGCTGCTGATGGGCTCAAATTAGCCCAGAATGTCCTTGGAGAGACATTGCCAATGGTCTTGAATGGGCTCAGCTTTGCTTTTGAGAGGCTCTGCCAATGGAAAGTCATTTCGAAATGGGACTTTTTTTCTGTGAGGAACAGGACTAGTATTGAGTTAATGAGCTGCATAAAATGTACGTCACTGCTCTCGAAACTTACACCCCCCACTGAGAAACTTACTAGCCATTCTATGCCTTCATCTGCACCTAGCAACCTCGGGGATGCCATCCAACCTGATGGCACATTGAAGGATGTATCGGAGATGACCTGGCCCTATGATGCCGACGACACCATCCCTTTCCCCACCAATACTGTGGATGCTAATCCTACCGCTGGTTTACATCAGACAAGTTGTATCAGTTGCCCATCTCAGTGCATTTGTGATGAGTATGAGTTGGCTCCTGGTGCTGCTGCCAGCACACACCCAGCTACCAAATGTAAGGCCCCACACAATAACATCAGCGATCATATTTCGAAGAAGATCCACATCAATCTGGATGACGATGACGACCAAGATGGTGATCCGAACAGCGATGACAGTGGTGCTGCCCCAGAGCCTGTGTCCAATGACTATGAGGCTCTGAAGGCTATTGCCAATGCAGACAATAAGGTGCATTCCCATCCCCTCTCCCTTTCATGTTGTATCCTCATCTACATCTCAGGTTGCAACTGTCAAAACTAAGAAGGAGCATACTGCAGATTTATATGTCATCTTTCGCCACGAGAAAGGATATGTTCATCCCGTTACAAGCAGGATCCTGGATGGGCACTGGTGCATGGTTTGCAAGTAGGTATTATTTTCCCATCTACCATTTCATCTTGCTGATTGCAATCGTGAAGAAATGACATCTCAGTCAAGCGAACAGCATGTTTCTTGACTGGAAGTTCCACTTCCTTGTGCATGCACATCACATGGAATCATGTGGACATCTATCGCAAATGGTGCAAAGCCCACAAAATCAAACCAGTTCCCCGTGCACTTGCCGGTAAGCAGAGTGATGCCAATGCCAATGGGTAAGCCAGTTCTCTTTCACTTGTCCGATACTGACTATTTACTGTCAGGCAAACATCTCTGGAGGGAATCGTCACACGCAAGCCTAGGGCCCTTGCATTTACCAATGCGGGGCTTCTCAATTTCATTATCAAGCTCATCATTTGTGAAAATGTGGTAAGATGTTGTACTGTACATGCATCGTGCTAACATGTCTCTACACCCCTAGGCGTTCTGATTGATTGAGCATGGTGGGTTTCGACGCCTGCTCAAGTTCTGCTGACCATCAATTTCTGAGAAGGACATTCTGCACCGCAAGACTCTTCATGCTGAAATACTTTGGTGTGCACAAATCGTGGAGGAAAGGGTCTGTGTGAGTATGAGCAGGGCCCTGGGGAGGATTTCTTTCACTTTTGATGCATGGACCTCTGCGACAGGTGACCCATATCTATCACTCACAGCACACTATATACATGTACCGACTGGTAACCCGAATGCATGGGAGTTGAAGTTAGAGCAGCTACTGTTCTAGGAGATTCATGGAAGGCACACTGGTATGAACATGGCCGTGATCTTGGGCCAGGCATTGGACAGGTACAGACTACATGGAAAGGTATGATCTTCATCATGTTTATTGTTTTTTCTGTCTTGCTAATTACCATATTCCATCTCAGGTTGGGTAGTTCACCAGTGATGGTGCAGCCATGAATCGCACCACACTTCATGTGCTCCAGAACAACCCCATGATGGAAGCCAGATGGAAGGCACAAGACTACAACATGTTGTATGTGTTCATGCAACTACAACTTCCCACTCTAACATAAAACATAGGTGTATGGAGCACTCTCTACATCTTGCAGCCAAGCATTTTGTCAAGACAATTGTGCCAAGTTTTAGCAAGCAGCACGGCACCTCAGACATCAATACTGAAGATGTTCATGTTGAAGATGATGAAGATGCCAGTGATGATGACAGTGACGACTTCGATGCAGCTGATTCACTTGGAAAAGCAATCACCCTTGTCAAGCAGGTGCGTTTGTCAAGGAAATGGAGTTAGTGTATGAACTGACACACCAACACACCCACAGATTTGCATGTCTCCCCAGGCAAGAGCCTTTTTCCGTGTGATGTGCAGCCAAGTTGGTATCACACCACTTGAGCTCCTTTTATGGATCCGTACTCGATGGGGATCCCTTTACAAGTTCCTTGACCATTATATCCTACTCAAAACAGTGTGTTCAACATTAATATATTTGTTCAGACTGATATCTCACTTCATCACAGGCAATGGATCAATTCATTCTCCTTGCAGACACAAGTGAGAATGTGCCAAATCTGACAAAGCAGCGAAGCTACACTGACTATCATTTGATCCGCAAGGATTGGGAGCACCTCAGGGACATCTGGGAAGCACCCATGGTAAGTCCTTTTCGACTTCTTGCCTTCTCAGCTGATGTTGTGTAGGAGCTGTCAAACCTCCAGCAGACCAAGTGAGTGTGCGCCCACTGTATGGCGCATCATTCTGAGCTTCAAATTCCTCATCAAGCATTGGGAAACAATGGCCACACATTCACCTTATCAAGGGCTCACAAAAGCACGTAACAAAGGTGTCAAGAATCTTTATAAGTGGTATGGCTGAGCTGGTAGTACTTCTCTGGCATACTTTATTTGTCTTGGTAGGTTCCTCTCTTATTTTGTGGCCTCAGGCTAACCTTTCACTGCAAGTCCTTGTCCCAAATGCCAAGGACATGTACTTTTGGCACCAATGAGACACAGAACAGTACACTGCCGGTAGTGATTTACTGGCTCCAGCTTCCGGGCCGGAAGCCAGCCAATGCCAGATGCCCGAAGCCAGGCTGAGCGTGGGCCAAGAAGTGGCCCAGACTGGCCCCATGGCTGTGGCCTTGGATTTAGTGAGCCACGGAAATGGCTTATGGCTCTGGTGCTTGATTTTGAGGCCATGGGCCACGTCGGGCCACAAGGCACAAGCCACAACACGTCAAACCCCAGTGAGTGCTGACCCCACTCTCATCGATGATCCTTTTTTTCATCCTTCTCATTTAGATTCACCATGTCATTTCTTTTGTTTAAAAGTTGGTCTTTTCATTTATCCCCCCCACAACCATGTCTTCCCATGACTCCCGTCCCAAATGCACCATCTTTCCCACTGAAAAAGCTCGAGATATGCCTCTAATGTCTGAGTCACATCGCAGGGCCATTGCAGCAGCTTCAGCTGCCCCTCAGCCTCAGGCTATGCCTCTCATGCCTGCTTCTAGCCTCCCCGATCCTTTAGTGTCAAGTCAGTCGACATCAGCCAAAGTTGACACCCATGATTCCTCGCCTGCCCCATCGACTCCACCATCAACTAAGCGGCCTCACGCTCACCCTCTCCTTCCAACCACTTCCATTCAAACCATCCCAGATGACGACACTGATTCTGGTGTTGTCGATGATACTCCACATGCAAAGAAGGCGAAAACAACCCCTCATCAAGCGTTGCAAGGTGATGCCTCGATTGTCATAATCGAGGATGGCGACGACCAGAAAGATGAACCACTCAACAAGATAAACCCCTCGGCGGATGTCAAAGCTTTTTTCACAGAGGTTCCCCATTTGCCAGGTCAAAACAAGGGGTGCATGCAGTGCAACTTGTGCACGTAAGTCATTTCACTTTTTTTCTTCGTATCTTTCTTATTGCATACCATAGGCAGGGTCTAGGATGCCCACAGCAGGAGAAAATCCTTACTAGCGAGCACATAACACTTCACCGACATGCTGCAGCCTTACACGCTGTACATACCACCACTTTTTGTCATCTGGGCATTACTAATTCATATCCTAGCATCGCTACAGGAAATGGTGCGAGTTGAACCATTTTGACTCAATGCTACCTGAGGATGCCAAACTCTGCAAATCTGCTGCACTTAACAAGGGCCGGCAATCATCAGTCATAGACCATTTTGACATGGACGTGAAGCTGATTCATTACAGCCACGAGGCCTTTAAGAACACCTCAATTGCATGGCTCATCAAAACAAATCAGGTATGTCTGTTTCATACCGATATTTGTACCTCATACTAACTCAGCTGCACATTACTACAGCCCATTCAGGCATTTTGCCATCCTGAATTCAAGACGATGATCAACATTGCGTCTCGCGCAAGACAGGATATTGATTTGCTATCGCCCAGATAGTCAAGGGCACACATCCTCAAGATGTTCAAACAGCAACTGTGGTCATTGCAGGGTCACCTTACGGTACATTTCCTGTTTTCTCTTCTTACTTTTCTCTTCCTCAATCCCCATTACACATTAGGGCCCCACCATTCAAGGCAAAGTCAACCTCATGTGCAACGCATGGCAGGCCAGCAACTCTGATGCCTACTTCGCAGTGACTGGCCATTGGATTGAGGAACGAGTCCCTGGCAAGTGGACCATCGAGAATGCACTGCTCGGGTTCACTCAGATGAACACGGCACATAATGGTGCTTGTCTAGGCCAAGCACTGTACAAGATTTGCAGTCGTCTTCAGATTGTGGCCAAAGTAAGTACGGATAACTAATTTGTATCTCTACTAACTACTCTTCTGTAGGTAGGGCATATCACTTGCGACAACGCCAAGAACAACGATACCATGCTCGAAGAGTTTGGTCATTGTTACCAGGTGAAGACAGGGCACAAGTTTGACACAAAGTGTTGACAAATCAGGTATGTCTTCTCGGTCTTTAGATTGTGTAGACGCAGTACTCAATCTGTGTTCCTCCTTGTTCTTGTAGGTGCCTTGCGCACATCATCAATCTAGTCACGCAAGCCGTCATCTCCACACATAGCAAGGCGAAGTTCTGCAGTGGAAATCCTGAAGATGATCAACTCCCTGAAGATGTGGGTGGGACCAAACGCGATGAGATTGGCATAGTTCGTGCCATCTGTGTCAAGGTCTGTTCAACTTCTTTTTATGTGGTCCTTACTTCTAACATGAAAATATGAAGGTGTGCTCCTCAGCTCAGCGTAAGGAGGCCTTCAAGCTAATCCAATATCGTCGAAAGGAGAAACCCCTCCAGCTCCTGCTCGACATGAAGGTGTGGTGGAGTTCCACCTATGTAATGCTCACTCGTGCAGAGTCATGACGATAGGTACATACATCTCATATGTTGATTTTTTGCTTCCGTTCTTACTGACTGTGTAGGTGGTTGATGAGTTTGTCTACGAACTCGGCCTCAAGGAAAGCAACATTGAGAAGAGGCGCAAGGTCAACTCATTGGCTTTGCACAAAGATGAATGGACACGAGTGTGTCTGTTCTGTAACCTTCTTCAGGTAAGTTCAGTCTTCTAGATGATTTGATAAGATACTAATGATGTGACATGCGTGTCACTTCAGCATGCTGATGATGCACAGCGGGAGTTTTCTTCTGTGTCAACACCAACACTCTACAACGCCTTGCCGACATTGGAGAAACTTCATGCAGCATGGACGAAGGCCTCTATCAAGACGCACTATGCCAACTTCGCACAAGCTCTTGAAGCAGGAATGGCCAAGCTCAACACCTATTATCAACGATCAGCTGAGTCAACACGCATATCATGGTGATGGGTAAGTAATTTATTGATTCATCATGTCTACAAGGTGCTAATGGAGAGACTTGATCTAGTCCTCAATCCAAAGATGAAGATGGCTTACTTCACGAAACAATGGCCAACCCTTGTTTCGGAAGTTGAAGAAGTTGTTCAGAAACGCATAAGTTTGTCTCAATTTTATTTCTTATGCACTGCTAATGGCATCCACGCAGAAGTTCAAAGAACACTTTGACAAACTTAACAAGGCACCACCTACTCAGCGCGCTCACAAGACATCTACTACATCACCCAAGCTTGGCCGCCACCCCAACCTCAATGACACTGCCGTTGAATCCGAGGACAACGATGACTGGCAAGCTGCTTGCCCAACAAGCTCATGGATAGACGAATGGAAGCTGTACCTCAACACGTATGAAGTTTTGCCAGAAGGTCTAGGGATAGTTGCGTGGTGGGGGGTATGTATTTGTTTCTCAAACTCAACCGGCATCCATATGCTTACACGGTAGCACACCTTAGGCAAATGGGGGTCATTACCCGGTTTGTCAGTCACTGGCACACGATTATCTTGCTGTCATGGCTTCATCAGTCTCCAGCGAGAGGGCATTCTCCTCTGCAGGAATCACGATATGCAAACGGTGCAACCACCTCGACGATGACATTGTTGAGGCATTGAAATGCCTCAAGTCATTCATTAACAAAGATATAATGGTAAGGGAGTATACAACGGTTGCCGAAGAAGAAGTCGTGTTGGACCATGCAGACAAGCAATTTGCCAATCAAGACTGGACCACAAGTGAGGTAATAGCATCTGAGGACAATGCGTCCAATGAGGTTTCTGACGATGGTGACAATGTTGGCAGTGATGAAACAGACATGTTGGGCTCACAGGTGTAGATTTACGGACATTATCATTACTTTTTCTTGTTACTACAGTCACCGTAATACTTGAGTTTTGGCTGGTTTGACATACCGGCCGTGGCTTGAAAGCCACGCAAGCCAAAAACCATATAAGGCCACGTATTGCAGGCCACGTGAAGCCAAAGCTCTCGGAGGCCACTATAGGTGGCCTTGGTGTTCATTTTTCGAGGCCAGAGCCCCCATAAGCCAGGCCATTTGACTGGCTTTCAAGCCAAGCCGGGCCAGGAAACCACTAACTGCTGGTATGAAGTAGCTTGAGGATGCAGTATGTTGTTTTTTCCTTTCATCATTGCACTTGGTTTACTGACAACTATCATTAGTTTGACAGGTATTATACTGTGCCTGTGGAAGGTCTGGCAATGACAGAGGAGACTGCCTCAGGTATGTTTAACTTGCACACTTTGCTTGCACCCCACACTGACATCAGCATGCTAGCTTCTACCTTGGAATCATCATTTCACTATGGTGGTTCCAATCTTATCAACACCGTCCAAGCAATTCAAGAGCAATCCTATGTTGCAGGGGGGCCTTGTGATGAGCTCTGGCAGTACCTTAACAATGGGGCTGAGCAGATGAGATATATTGTTGGTTGGTGGGGGGTAAGTCTGATTGAAGTTCTTGCATGTCATACACATATCTGATGTAGCCAGAGCAACACCAGATACCCGACACTGAGGAAGATTGCACGTGACTATCTTGCCATCCAGGGATCGGCAACTCCATCGGAGCATGCATTCAGCAGTGGAGGCATCACTGGCTGCTCTCAATGGAACTGGCTACAGACAAATATCTTTGAGGCACTTCAGCTACTCAAGAGTGCTTATCAGAATGGTCACATTGCAGCTACCACCCAAGCAGCATTCCATACTGAAGACTTCTTAAGGTCTTCAGACAGTGGCAATGACAATAATAGTGAATAGAGTGGCACAATCTCATTACCTATATACCCTTTGTACTTAGCAATACATACAGCAATTGATTGGTTTCTGACTAATGCCCCAAAAGCTAGCTTTTGAGGTGCAGGACCAGGAAATTATGTTCATTTTTTATTATTACATAATCAAGATATCCTAAATTTTGTGTTTGCGTTCAGTTCACATTCAACTGCCTCTTGAACCCACTTGAACCAAATAGAACTGAACCCTTGGTTCAGTTCAGGGTTCAGCAAATATAGCTAAAAACCGGACTGAACTAAACTTGACCATCACTAGAAACATCTCTTTCTTGAACATGTGTATTCATGCACACATTCTCTTGGATGAGAGTAGGGTGATGCCATGTTGACAAGCTGAGTTGCCACTGCAAGTGAAATCTGATCCAACTACAACCCAAACTCAGGTCTTGAGTTCAAGGGAGGTGTTGTGAGGCATAGAAATGTATCATGCAGGCCTCTGCACACAATGAAACTCAGCAGTTGTTGGTGGTGAGATCGGCCAAACATCAGCCAATGATTGCTAAAGGCATGCACAGATGTGTGGTATTGAATGAAGGCAGAGAGGGGCCAAAGTCTGGCTGGGCCCTGAAACCTGAGGAGCTAAACCTCCTATGTTGAGCTAAGGTAAAAGGTAGATACATGGGCTTATTTATATAGGTGGACATCTGGGGTAGCATAATCAAGAGGATACCCATGAAATGAGATCACCAGTCAGTAAAGTAAAATCAAAAGCAATATAATAAAGATCTGGGTAGGCCAAGTCAAGTCACTTGACATGGACAGGAATCCAAGTTAACTGAAAGGTCAGTCAAAGTACAGAAAAGTGTTGCATTTGCCCAGAGTGGGTGCAGGCATTGTTGGAGACAGTCTCCAAGCCTGAGAAAGCAGCAGTTGATGTATGGTGTAAGGAAGTGCACAATCACCAGCCAATGATGCACCATCCTATCAAGCAAGACATAAAACATGAGACTGTGGGAGCCTCTTGCCAAAAGTGAAAACTGGGCCATCAGCCCTGCAAAGATGCATTCCCATCTTCACAACATGCCCTCTTCAATGCAAATGGATGCCCATGACATTGTGCTAGCCAATGTTGCAACTCTTCTAATAGTGCAATGTACATCTTCTGATTTTCAACTGCATAGGCTGTCATATCCAAGATATACATCAGCTTGTGCTCTGGATATTGCACAATTTGTGAATGAAGGCAGACAAAATGATCCAAGACTATTGTTATCTGCATATTTAGGGTTTCCTGTGTCTAGAGGTGAGCACTCAAATAGTATTATATGGCCAGGTGAGCAGCTGTGGACAAGATTCAGACCTCTTTCTGGACCAAAGCAACACACTCATGTTGCAGTGCCTCAACCTTTTTCAAGGGAAGTGCATGTCCCTGTGGGCCACTAGCTCCCTGAAATGCACCTTCTTCTCCTTGCTCAAAAGCTTCCAGTCTGAGTTCATCTAATTTCCACTTTTCTCAGAAAAAAAGAAGCATGCATGCATTGAATCAGTTGACTGTTGAAGGGCTATACTGGAGCTGTGCTATCTGCACTTCCAGTTGGGCATGCTCACTCATCAAACTCTCACTCTCCTCTTTCAACTTGTAGCCTTTCTTGTGAGCATTTTGGATCACAGGCAAGGACTGTTCACAGAATTTGATGAAGTTGAGTGTTTGTTGTGCTTGAAATGAACCAGGACTCCTGTCCTGTCACTTGCTATTGGCATACAGCCCACTGCACTGCATTGTTGATGCAGTGGGGCCTGTATGAGCCTCCTGGTGGTGAAATGTGGGTGGTTTGGGGCTTACATGAGGCTGCAGCTTTAGTGATGGTTTTGATAGTGGTTGATGTGTGCCAGGGGGCCTGTAGGGTTTGCCATTGATGTTAGGATGCTGTAGCTCAGAAGGATAGACTGTATCAACAGGCTCACAATAATGACAAGCTGAATGGCACTTCCTTCAGGGAATGGTCTAAGCAATGGTTGAACAACCTGTTAATTGACTTGTCTAAATGGACTACCAGGTTCTTTGGTTTGGTAACATTTCACTTCAAGAAACATATACTAATGCAACCTAATCCTTAGTCTACAAACTAGGAATGATAGGCAAGGAAATGAAAGGTAGAAAGGGCAAGATGAGATATATCAAGTTATCAATGGATGGTTAACAGTGAGGGTGTCTCATGCTGCCAAGCTGGGAAGCAATCAGTTGCAAGGGACTCTCATACAAGAGACTGACTCCTCATCAGCAAGTTCATGGGTGAGGTGTACCATCAGTGAAGCTCAGCTTAATGTGATAAACTGACCACCTAAGATTTATCAGAATGGGGGTAGCATTATCACTAAAGACTGGGCAGTGAGGTGTGGTGAAACAAGGTCAAGTATATTAAGATCATGACATAATGCAAGTCATTCCACTAGGTTGCATAAGTCAGTATTCCTATCTAAGTTCATATACATGGGAGGGTAGCTCTAATGCTCCTTTCAAAACCTTTAAACTGCTGCTGCTGACTGATAGCCAACCAAGTCCATGCATGACTAATACTTGCTCACTCTCATAGTCAAAACTGATTTTCATCAGTGTACTTGAGACAACTGTGACATTTTGTGAGGGGTGAGGCTCCTTGTACTGCAACCACCATTGTTTGGGAATTCTCACAGCAAAGCCAGGGGAACGGATGTGTATGAAAAGCTGGATTGCACTGCAATGATGGTAGCTCAGCCTCCACCCTCATTAGTGGTTTGCAGGCTTAGCTCAGAAGCCTGGCAGCACTAAGATGCCATCTGAAGACAGGACATGACTGAGAAGGATTCCATGGGAAAGTATGTGAACAGGGTGTGCATTGACAGAAATAACTGGTTTTTTTCTTGTAGATCATATACCTTCTCCTTGTCTTTAAAAGGTTTTGAAGAAAAAATTGGCCTATCCAAAAAGCACAAGTTTTCATTGCAGTTGCATTATTTCCTGTTGCTTCAATGAAATTGCAAAGTTCACCCCAACAATCTTCAGGCACTGTTTGAAACAAACTGCTTTGTTAGCATTAGGAACAGGTGGTGTAGTATCAATTGAGTTTGTAACCTGACACTTGTCTGAGCACACTTTGCGATGGATGCTTTTTCAAACAAATTATGTTGATTTGTAGGTAATTGCAAGGCAGCATCTTCCAAATCTACATGATGATTTTTTTCATTTATATGAGAGAAAGTAGAGAGAGGCAAAATGCCAATAATTTTTGTGCATGGACAAACATCTCCAAAGTGATGACATATGGAGTAGAGGATCCATGTGCAAATGGGAAGGACAGGAAACCAAAAGGTATTTATCCAGCCAAACAAAAAGGTGACCTCTATTGTCTTCTCCAGAAAGGTACTGGGTTATGCTATGAAGTTGAATTTGATCATGTTTTATTTTAGAAATACTGTGTATGAGACCAAGCTCATGGGTATGATAATGGGCCTCCACCTTACCAAAAAAAAGAATGATTCAACAATGTCAAATGCATGCTCGATGTAGACAACCAGGCAGCCCTCAAGGCCATCTGCAGCCAACATTTTACAGCTAGCAAAGCACTTGAAAAACTGTGGAGGTAGGCAGCTTCATGCTAAGCTTCTGGCAGTCAGTGGAGCATGTCAGGATCTCAGGGAATGAGGACACAGACAAGGAGGCAAAAGCAGTGGTAGATGGTGATTGTTCAGACAAGAAGGGCCTGCATAAGGGCCTCTGGAAACAGATTGGCCATAGCCTCTCAGCAACAACACAAGTGCACAACAAAAAGCTCAAGCTCATCATGGGCTGCCAACTTGCAAGCACCCCAGGGAGATGGCTGAACACTTCCTTTTACATTGCCCCAACCATGCACCCAAAAGGTGGAGCATCACCCACAGATCCAGAGGGTGTCCCCCCAGGCTTTCCAGAATGCTTTCATAGTCACTAATCCAACCATATATCAACTACATTGATGCCACAGACCATTTTGCACTCAATGATACCAGCAGTGAGTGAATGGCATTACCAACAGGCAGGCTATGTCAGGTATATGCAGACAGACACTTTATGCTTGACACCACCTATGCAACACATAATGTGTAACCTCAACCTTAACACTCCCTGTAGTGAAGGGACTCTAGCCCATCTCTCAAGATTATCAAGAGATGCTAGTGCTTAAGGAGGATTCAGGCTGGAGGCAGAGAATAGAGGAGGAAATACAGAGGCAACCCTGGCATTAAGTCTCACCACCACAACACAACCCATGACCACTCTTCCACCCTCCACCATACCCCACACAACTGCTGTTATCTCACCCCATAGACCAGTTGTGGACTCTCAACCCAAATCCACCCATGACACACTTGGCACCACACAACTTCAGCCTTTTGGGTTGAGGAGATGTGCCTGAAACCCCTGTTTCAGTGTTGGGGATAATAAAATGGGTGCAATAGTTGAGTGGTGGTTGTGAGACTTGCCCAAAACCTATGCTAGTCCTTGTTTTAGTGTTGGGAATGATGTCAAGTTGGATAGAAATGGGGCAATGATGTAGTATGATTGAGATTATGATATTATTTTGGGACTATTCAGGGACATCTATAATAATCACATCCCAATAATGTTCAAGCTCTCCTTTCTCATAATCAACTTCCAGAAGAGCTACAGCTTTGTGTATCACTCTCTTTGACATATCCCATTGAACTTCATTTTTCAACACACAGCACCCAAGTTGATTGTTGATTGCACTGAGAGATGGCTGTGTGGGTGCTAGCTATTGCTAAATATGTGTTCAACATTGACAAATGTAGCTTCAAAGACAAGGCCAGCTCAGTTATACTATACAGTACTTGTTCATACATTCTGAGAGCTGTGAGATAGTCTGCTGCCATGCAAGAGAGGGCTGGATACATATGTTGCCATTCAAACAGCACCTATTTGTTTGAAAGTCTAATGTCAGACATGCCAAACACCCACTTTCGTCCACAGATCCAGCCATTCAATGTGGGGTCAACTTTGACTGAAGAATGGATGATGAGGTGGCATGGACTATGTAGTGAGCACAATCAGGAAACCATTCAGAATGTGTTGGCATTGGTGTCTGTGTCCTCATCCTCATCCTCATTCTCTTTGTCCTCCTTGCCCTCATCATCCTTGTTGTCATTGCTATTGTTGTCCTCCTCCTCCTTGTCCATCCTGGCCCCAATCCTTGTTGTCCTGGTCCTGATCCCAGTTCCTATCCCTATATGCCCCTGAAAAAACATGAGACATTAGTAGTGAGCATGCCAATGAAAGCCAATGGTCATTCTCCAGTTGGCCATTGAGTTTGATGTTTTTCAGTGCACAAATGCATATATGCTTGGTTTTGAGCGGTGCTCAAGTCTGACTCTGTGACCTGATGGGACTGATGTGAGTGCTAGAGAAGAGGAGGTTGGAGATGCAATTACCTGAGAGCACATCTTGGCAGGCATGAGATTCAGGTTGGTCTGCTTTCCTAAACTGCTTGGCATAATGTGCCTGTGAAGGTGTGGTCTGCCAGTTGGTTGCACTGTGGTGTAGGTTGTGTGGCATTTGTATTTCAGCTATTTGGTGTCTTTGCCAAATTTGTCCTTCTCCTTAGAGAGTGCTGCTTTTCAAAGGGGGTGGTTATTCCCCTGTGGTGGGTTGGTGCTGGTGTGTTGGAAAGCAGGGCCATCCAGAGGGATGCCTGTAGCTTGAGCCTGTAACTGGCTCTCAGCTCTTTCATAGAGGTATTCCAGTGTCCATTTCAGGTAAGCCTTGATGCATGCTCTGTCCTTTTGATAAGCTGTTGATTGAACACAGTTCAACCCACATGGGGGATCGTGAAGGCAGGCCTCATGTGCCCCAATCCATGCCCTCTGTTGCCCTTCCAAGTCTTCATCCACTGGAGTCCAAACAAGGAAGTATCTAACATAAGGATGTTGCAATGTCAGCATGGTGAGAGGCTGATGGAACATAAGGGATTGAGTGAGCATGGGTGACTACAGACTGCAGGTTCTTGACAGCCTGCATTGCAAGAGGTGTCACACCCAAATATAAAAATTACATGAGGTGGCACCCACCACCTCTTCCATATAGTACTTGGCCAAAGTCTCAGCTTTCTTTGCCAGGCCAAAAGCCACCATGTCAAATTGCCTTAACTCCATCCCCATTGCCCATCTATGGAGATTGAATCTCCCCCACCCCCCAACTTCTGAAACGATGGCTGCCACTCTGCCCACCACCTTGTTATCAGCATGCCTCTCTCTCATGGGTAACTTTTGTGGCTGAGTGGATTGTCATTATACTCAGCCCAGTCACAAAAGCACAGAGTTCCTGTGTCCAGGCTTTTCTAACATGTTGGGACACTACCCCAAAGTAGGTCAATCTGCCTGCCCAGTTGGGAACCTCCCAGGGGGTGATCACTGTTACATCAACATGAGGGTCATCAGATGAAACCTTCACAGCAAGGGCCTTCAAGGCTGTGAGGCACAGGTTCCAATGCCTGACTGCATCAGGGGAATGTGAACCACCAGTAGGAAGTCATGCTGGTCTGGGATGTACCACTCTGGGCCAAGATGGTGCAAGAGTTGTGATGCCTGGGGTAATCTGTCTGATGAAGGGCAGAAGTGTGTGTCAGTTTCTCAACATGGTGCCTCATAGAAAGCATCTGCATAATTTGCAAAAGGGCCTCACATGGAGCTGCCCTGAAGCTCCCCACCACTACTTTTACCATCTCATTCTGCACACATTGAAGCTTGTTTATGAGTGTCTTGGCTTCTGTCTTGTGAAACCAGAGTTGGCATCCATAGGTCATCACCTGCAAACAGACCGCATTGAGTACCAGTCTCCAGTTCACCATGGATAAGCCCTGGATAGTGCTTCCTAGGCCCAAGAGCACCTTAATGGATGCCCTCAATTGGTTGCACATGATCCAGATATGGGGGTTCCCATTTGAGCCACTGGTTGAAGAAGAACCCAAGGTACCTCAGGGTATCTACTGGCTGCATCACATAATATGAGCTAATGTCTCTATTTGGTAATAAGAGACGTGGGAGCCAGAACAGGGTTATGTTCATACAGCTTCTGGAAGAATAGGAGCTCCATCTTATCCAGCTCAATTGCCAGACCAGAATGTTGCAGCTACTCATCACAGACAGGTATCTGGCCTGTTCTTAAAGAGCCTTTGTATGTCCAACCACTCAGCTGCAAATGAAAATATAATACCATCATCCACATACATGTCTAAGGAGGAACTGGAACTTGTGCAGCAATGGGGATGTGTAAGCCACCAACAGAACCAGTGAGATGGGGGACCCTTGAGGTACTCCCACCAGCTTTGCCTAGTGGTCAGCTAAGATATTATTGAATTAAAGATGTGACCCTTCTATTTCTGAGGAACACTTCCATCCACCTGACAACTTCTGGCACATATCCCATGTCGTCCAGGTTTGCAGTCATACAGGGGTTGTTGATGTAATTGAAGAACCCTTACACATCAAACAAAACTATGCCACACTTAAGGCCATTGACATGGGTGGTCTGTATGTCATGTAGAAGTGTGAGACTGGCATCCAGGCAAGAGGAGTGCTTCCATCCTCCAAATTGGTTGGTGGGGATGAGTACATGCTCCATGATGTCATGTTACATGCACTTAGTCATCACCTTCTCCAAAAGCTTACTCATTGTTTTGAGTAGTGAGATCAGCAGATGGGCTCTTGCATGCATGTAATTGGGTTTATCTGGCTTAGGGATGACCACAACTACTGCTTGCTTCTACCTTTCCAGGTGGTGACCTAGTTAGATGCATGTATTGTAAACATTAGTCATGGTTTCACTTACCACAGGCCATCCCCTCTTCAGGAGGGCCCAGCCTATCCCAGATTCACCTAGCACCCATTTATTGGCCACCATCTTAAGAAGCTCCTTCACCTCTTCCTCTGTGATCAAGAAAGGCCTGGCCCATCTAGGTTCAGGATCATCATGAATGCATGGGGGTATATCCTCCTTTTCCTCCACAAAAAACTGTGCAGAGAATATCTGGGCCATGTTTTCATGGTCAAAGGTAAGTTTGCCATGCATGTTGACAACAGCCAGCATTTTGTTCTGTTCCTGCCCATGTCTCCAGGCAGCAACTTCCCATACATTGGTGACAGTGATGTGCTGGTCAGCCCACTCTCACTTGACTCTTTTGACCACATTTTTGAGGGTGTGTTCCTTTTCTTCTCTCCCCTCTCCCCCTCTTCTTCACCAAGGGCTGTTGCAGCTTCACAGCATTCATCATTACACCGTTGCAAATTGTGTGCTGGGGCCCAATCCTCCTTCATGGTGGCATCACAAGCAAGTTGAAGGCAGAGTATACAAGGTCCAAGGTAGTGTCCACCTCTTGCTCATTTGCCAGGGGCATGTGCACAGTCAGGATGAGATTCATGAATATCTAATCCCATTCTTCCCATGCTTTGGCATCAATGTCCATGTCAAACAGGTTTGTTCTATCTTCCCTATGGCATTTGACATGGTACATGGTACAAGCCCATGTCCCAATAAGTGCATGGTCCGAGTGCATGGAACTGGCCCAATCCACATTTGGGCCTTGAAAGGTTCCCTGGAGCACAGTGGATAAGTTGCACCAGGTGGGGTCAATGGTACTGTCCCTCGCTTCTCCCTTGCCTTTGTGCATGATAGGACCTGGCACAGTCAGGAGTTTGAATGCCTGGAAAGCAGCCCATTCATCCAGCCCAGCTGCTTTCAGTGATGGTGTCCAGACCATAGGGGACCATGTACATGAGTGTAAGTTAAAGTCACCAACTATAAGGGTGGGCATAGTACTATCCATGTTGACCTTCATGAGCTCCATCAGAGCTGAAGGGTCATCTGTGTCATTGTAGAAGTTTATGACTCTCCACACTTCTTTTCCAACATGTATATCCATAATCATAATGGAGGGATGAGCTATAATATCATTGCACACTACAGTGCGTACATGGTTTTTACAAACAGGATGATCACCATCATATATATGAGTGTACGCCATGACCTTAGTCCATTGTTCTGAATTAAAGTATAGGTAGGACAGCTCCCACTTGGGGTGCACTGCTCCTCCCAATACATCCTTACCTTGTATCTCTGAGTCACAACACACAATATCCACAGGTTTAAACCACAGTTTCTGGACAAAGAGTATATCATCATCTTCATTCATATTGAGGAGTACATGCATGGCAGCATAGTGTCTCCTCATGTTGACAAAGGTGAAGGAGTTCCCTTGAGGACTTCCCAAACTGCCCATCAGTTGGCAACACATCATTAACATGCCCAGGCTCTGCATGGCCGGTCTCCCCAGCCTGTTGTAGAATATGTCATTGTGAAGACAGGGGTCAAAGGGAAGTTCCCCCTCTCAAAGACGTCTGAGGTTCTTGCACACCCCCTCAAGATGCTTGCTCACTAGTAGTGTCAAGACCACATGGAGCCATGACAACAGAGATAGACCCCAAAGGTTATCCACATTATTGTAGTCCACTTGTGTACACAGTCCCCATGCTCAATTCACTTGTCACAATGGACAACATGTGCTGGAGGTTTTTGCTCAGGACACTGAAGTCCCTCCAAGCATATCTCCTCCCAAAGAAAGTGATGAGAGTATCCCTCAATGGCATGGGTCAGCTTGTTCCAGGCAAGCCTCCTTTGCTTCTTCCACCTACCTGATGGGTGGGTACCAGTTCCATGATGCTGTCACCTTCTGTCAGAAGGGTAGCAGCAATCACACCTGTCTCCTGCAGCATATTATGTCCAATTGTGTGCTGAAGTGAAGGGGAGGCCTCACCTTCAAAATGTGTCCTTGTTGGCATAGGCATGGCCTCCCCAGAAGTGGTAGAATCTACAGTAATGTGGGGTTGTCAGTGTATCTGGAAGATGGAGTACCCACATCAAACAAGTGGCTTAGCTGATAGGAGCTATGGTAGTAGACTGTCCCCCCCTTGTTTGGGACTGAAACCTCATGCACTGGATATGGTCAATGGTATCCAGTGCCCAAGTAAGTCTGCTGTGAACATCATGAGTAACTGGAGCCTTGTTGGCATCCATGGGGGATGGGGTGGAAACAGGAGATGAGGTGAGGGACCACCTCCTGTAGCTGATGGAAAGAAGAGCTTGAAACAACCTCAACTGAGAGGGAGGTCATGCTGGGGACATGAGTGGGGATGGGTTGGCAAGGTGTATAGCATCTAGGCTAGAACTGGTGATGATTTGTACCCTTGGTTGGGGGGAAGGTACCACTGCCCTCAATACATCATACTGTGGGTTGCTAATTTGCTCAACCTGGATGGATGGAGTGGGGTCAGCATTGCAGACAGCCTCATTGAAGAACAAAATAGAACTCACCTTGGCATACTGAGCATCACTCACAATCACCACACCTGAAATGACAGAGTCTGCCACTTTGGTCCTGCTCCACATTCCTCTTCCCCAACTGGACTGCTGAAGCAGTGCCAATTTGGGACTGCCAACAGATGGTAGTAAGTATCAATGGTTGCTTGCCCACAGGGCACAGCAGGACTGGCTCACTGAGATTCTAATATGACCCAGCAACATGTGCACCAGTTGCCTGATGCAGTGCTGGGGATTAGCTTACCATGGGACAATAATTTTCAGAGATCAAGTGTGTTCAATCACTGTGGCTGTGACTCACATTTAGAAGTATAATAAATCTCAATGATGAGAAACAGTGAAGCACAGCTGATAACCATTGATGAAGCCCAGTGTTGTTGATGCCTAAGTGACATCCCTGTGGTGTCTGAATATACCTGAGATTTCTTGGACCAATTTAGCATAAATTCAGACTCCAACATAGCTTAGGCCCTATGCTCTTTCATCATATTCTGCCATGGAAGACTGGATCAACCTCTGCAAACTTGTACCTGGTCAGATTCTCCAGAATCACTCCATAACTCACAAAGGCTTGGTGCAGGGCCTTGTGCCTCTGATTAAAGTTGTCACAGAGTTCAAGAAGCTCTACTGCCAGCAAATTGAGTCATGCATTCTTCATGTGGCAGAGTATTCACTTGCTTACCCACCCATATTGCATCTTGTCAAAATGCGACCTATAAGGGACCCTTGGGAGCAAGGGGACTGCAGAGGAGGATATAAGACTATATTAAGATAGAGACAACTTTACTACTCACCTGCAGAGGAGGATATAAGACTAAGGGTACTTTTTCCGTCCTCTGCAGGATATAACAACCTGACTAAGCTACTACTAATTAAGGAAACTTGACTTGGAGCATTGTACAGACACAAACAGACAAGAGAATGAAAGGCACAACAAATAACACATCTGAGACTCTTCTCCTGGGTCCACTCTCCTGCTATGCTTAATGGATGCTCAAGACAGCAATCAGGAATCTATGTATGGCCCATGGCCCAAGACATTCATGTTGATTGAGGAGGTCATACTCTGGGCAGTCAAATTTGTGACTGACATGCAGGATCTTTGAATATGGAGGGGATGAGAACTTGGGCTATAAGAGAGTTAGGATGGAGTTTTACATTTCATGCAACAGCATATTCCTTTCTTGGAGCAGGGTTCAGACCATATAGTTGCTCACTTTTGAGGAGATTCCAGAAAGTGGCCTTGTAGAGGATCTGTATCTCCTCCACTTCCTCCCATGGGATGAAATATGAGTCTCTATTGGAAGATGTATAACTGCTAGCATCAGTGAAGGACATCTCCTGATCTGAGTCCAATAACTCCATGTCAGAGAGAGTGGCTTGGGCTGAAGTGGGGTCCACTGGTATGCCCTCTTCTCATGATGGTCTCTTCCTATGGTCTTGGGAGCATTGTGGGAGTGGAGAGTGACCAGTCAATGTTTTCAACTGACAATCCTGTTCTATGGCAATACCCACTCTATGGCAATACAACAGCATGGGGAATGTCATTAATCAAGTTGTTAATTGATCACAATCAAATATGCTTGGAGGCTTGACTGGAGGTGTGATGAAATACATGAGGCATATCTCAAATCTTAGGCTTCAACAGGCCCTTAACCTTTGGGACTTGTCTGCAAAGGATCCTAAAGTTCTTGAAAAGATTGCTCATGCCTGCAACTGTCTGGGCTTCCCTCTCCCATCTGTTCACGAGGAATTCAACAGCCTTCTCCAGCAAAGTGTATCCAACTAGAGCCAAAAGCCCCATCCCTTGAATACAAACCCCTCTCTCCAACACTTACAACCTCCTTTGTCCCAGTCAAGCCAGAACCACACTCTCTGCATGTCATGAATGATTACTGACACTCCCCATTGTTCCCTCACATCAAGCATGAATTTTTTTCCCAGCATTGTACCCTATGCAGAAAGTCATAGAAATTCTTGACAGTGATGAAGATGAGAGAACTGACTTCAAACCCAGTTTTGATGCAGACTTGAAACCTCCACAGCCTAACAAAAACACATGGCATCCCACCAAGTCGGCACTGTACAAGGACTTGCATTGGGAACTCAATGTGGGGAATGGTCAGGGAAAGGAAAATGTAAGCCCAGGCAACAAGTGTCAAAATACGACCTATAAGGGATGCTTGGAAGCAAGGGGAATGCAGAGGAGGATATAAGATTAACAGTACTTTTTCCATCCACTGCAGGATATAAAAACCTGACTAAGCTACTACTAATTAAGGAAACTCAACTTGGAGCATTATATAGACATAAACAGACAAGAGAATGAAAGGCACAACAAATAACACTCCCCCATGAATGTGCAAGGTTCCAAACTACTGACTGAACAAACCAAGCATTTCTGCACACTTCTGAATCTTCAGTCAATCCAGAGCCTTTGCAAAGATGTCAGCAGCCATCTGCTGTGTTGTCACAAAGATGGGAACAATCAGGCCATCCTGAACAGCATGCATCAGCCAAAATAGACAAATGCAAGGTGCTTCATCTTGCTGTGGTGCTCTGGGTTCTTGCTCCCTGCAATGGCAGATTGATTGTCCATTCTGAGCACTGATGGGCCAGAGATGTCATAGCCACGCTCCCCCATGAATTGGCGCATCCAGAGGATCTCCTTGCCTGCCTCAACAACGGAAATGTGTTCTGCTTCAGTTGTGTTGTGGACAAGGCAACCAATGGCTGCAACTTGGAACTCCATGAGACCGCTCCAGAACCAATCTTGACCACATAGTCACCAGTGGACTTGCCATTGTCTGGGTTTCCACCATGATCAGCATCAGAGTAAGTGATGAATGGCTCAGGCGAAGTGGAAGGCTGGTAGACAAGCTTGTGGTACATTGTGCCCTTCAGATAGCAAAGCACATGCTTGGCAGCTTGCCAGTGAGCTGGACCAGGGTTGGAGTTGAATCTGGCAGGAACTCCAGCTGCATAGGTGATGTCTGGCCTTGTGGTGATGGCCAGATACATGAGAGAGCTAACAACAGAGATATAGGGGTACTGGCACATCTCAGAGGCTTCTGAATCGTTCTGATGGCACATGGAGGTGGAAAGACAAGTTCCAGGATTAAGAGGAGTGGAGACAGACTTGGCATCGCTCAGACCATGCTCCTGGATGAGATTGGAGATGAATTGGCTCTGGGAGATGGAGAGGCAACGATTGGGACGATCCCTGTGGATTTCTATGCCCAGGAGCTGAGTGGTGGGTCCAAGATCTCGCAGTTTGAAGTGCTGGGAGAGTTCTTCGATGACTGAGTCAATCTTGGCTCCATCTTTGCAGGCAAGCATGATATCATCAACAAACACAGGCATAAGAAGCCTCACATCATCCCTGAGGTAATGTAGAGTCCATGGTCTGATTGGACTTGATTAAAGCTCATGGATGAGAGTGCAGAGTGAAGGGTCTTGTTCCAGACTCTCTGCCTGCTTGCTTCAAGCCATAGAGCGACTTTATGAGCTTGCAGACATGATCTGGACCTCCCACTTCAAATCCCTCTGGCTGCTTCATGTAGATCTCTTCCTCAAGAGTGCCATTGAGATAGGCATGAGATATGTCCACAGAGCGAAGCTCAAGGTCTTCCAGGGCAGTCAGAGCAAGAACAATGCGAATGGTGGAGTATCTGACAGTGGGAGCAAAGGTCTCCTTGAAATCAAAGCCTGGACGCTGAGAATAGCCCTTGGCAACCAGCCTGGCCTTGTAGCGGTCCAGGGAGCCATCTGCATTGTGCTTCACCTTCATGAACCATCTGGAGCCAATTGCATGCTTCCCAAGGGGCAGCTTCACAATCTCCCTCCCAAGTGCCATTGAGTCTGTGAGCCTCCATCTCTTCTTCACAAGCCTTCTGCCATAACTCTGCATCAGAACGTCTCTGGGACTGGCCATATGATGTGGACTCAGGTGCAAGGGCCACACCAGCTTGGATGAGGTCTAAGGGATCTTCAGAGTCGCTGGAATCATCATCTGAAGGCTGCACTGCTGGTGTGGGCACCCTGGGCTGCCTGTATCGCTCTGGGAGAGCCCATTGCTCTGGCAGCCACTGATCTCTAGGATGCCTGGAGCGCTGAGGGCGAGGTGGTGCAGGAGGAGCTGGTGCAGGAGCTGGTGAGGGAAAAGGGGCAGGAGGAAGAGAGTGATATGTGGAAGGAGGTGTTTGGGAATGAGCTGGAGTGCTTGGAGGCAACATGGGAAGGACAGGAGGAGCAAGAGGAACAGGAGGAACAGGAGGCAGATCAGAAGCAGTAGGGCCATCTCCCCCATGAACTGGCTTCTGTGGAGCTAGTGGAGCGTCCAGAACATCATCAAAGATGTCTGGAAGTGTGCAGGAAGTCAGTAGTGTCTCAAGGAGTGTGTCAGGACGAGGGGGAGGGAGGTGGGGAACAGAGTGCCTCTGAAGCATGAAGTAGCACTCATCAAAGTCTGCTCTCTCCGAAATGACCACCTTCTTGGTCACAGGATTGTAGAATTTCCAGCCTTTGTAGCCCTGAGGGTATCCAATGAAGACACACTTCTCCATGTGTGCTCCAAGGCTCCCAAGTGGTCGCTTGTCACTCTGAATGAGCACATAAGCAGTACAGCCCCAGACCCGAAGCATGGAAAGATCTGGTTTGCTCCCATAGAAGGCTTCATGTGGAGTCATGTCAAGGAGTGCTGAGGTGAGTAGCCTGTTGCTGGTGTGAATAAAAGCGGCCAATGCCTCCCCCAGAAGGCTGTAGGCATCCCAGACTCATAGAGCATTGAAACCACACCTTCCTCCATCGTCCTATTGCTCCTCTCTGCAACCCCATTCTGCTGAGGGCGATTCCTGACAGTGTGCTGCCTCTGGATGCCATGCTCAATGCAGAATGCCTCAAACACCCCAGACATGTACTCCCCACCCTTATCATCCCTCAGAGTGCCCAGTTTCGCTCCAGTGATGTTCTCAGCCCAAGCTTTGAACTGCTTGAATGCAGCAAAGGTCTCAGACTTTCGCTTCAGGAGGTAAACAGCCTTGAAGCGGGAGAAGTCATCGATGAAAGTGACCCAGTAGCGATACCCTTGATGTGTGGGTACCTTCACAGGGCCATGGACATCACTGTGGACGAGTTGGAGCAGTTTTGAGGCTCTGGAGGTGGATGGTGGAAAGGGATCTGCATGCATCTTGCCAGCTTTGCAGGCTTCACATACTGGATCAGGGTCTGCTTGTGAACCAAGTCTAAAACCCATCACCAGGTTGCCTGAATGCAGCTTTCTGATGCCTGCCAAGTGGTGGTGGCAGAGGCGACGATGCCAGAGGTCCCAGTCCAAAGGGAGAGTGGTGGCAGATGAAAGGGAGGCGAATTCCTCCACAGGAATGGTGTCCCCAACCAGGAATGCAGCATTTGAGGCCCCAGTTTTCACTTGGAAGACTATTCTGTTGTCCCTGATGAAGTGCATGGTGTCTTGCTCAATACAGACAGTGAAATGGCGATGGAGAGTGAGGTATAGCACAGAGAATAGATTACTGCATAGAGCAGGGACATAAAGAACATTAGAGAACTCTAGAGGAGCCATTTCCTGCCCATTAACCACAGGATTGAAGCGAACCGACCCCACTCCCTCAGAGTACACCACAGACCCATCAGCCAGCCTTATTTCGACTCTATGTGGCTTCAAATTTCGCATCCAGTGCCTATGGCAAGTCATATGAGCTGAGGCGCCAGTGTCTGCATTCCAGGAGGTGTGAGAGTCATGCTGGAATGAGGAGGAAGAAAGGGCACTTTCTGAGGCAACTGAAGCAGACTGTGGGGTGTCTGAGGTTGTCTGAGATGATGTGGAGGCAGGGGAAGCTGTGGAAGATGAAGGGAGGTTGTGCTGGCGGATCAAGCGCTCCTTGAGGAAGCACTTAGCCTCAGTATGGCCAAGGCGAGAGCAGAAGTCGCATTTGGGGCGACCTGGAGTGCTGTTCTGGGAGTTAGAGGTGGATGGAGCAGGAGGGGTGGACTGGGAGTTATAGGGAGGCTTGGGGCGCGATCTGGAGGGTGCTGGTGAAGCAGCAAAGGCAGAAGAGGTGCCAGAGAGGTTGGAGCGAGTCTGATCCATGTTTCTGAGCAACTGGATGACTGACTGCTTGTCAAACTTGTCCAGGACTGAAATAGTGCGAACTACATCGTCAAATGAGTGTGGGAGTGCCCTGATGATGGTTGTAACAGCCAGCTCATCATACAGGTTGTCCAGAGTGAAGGAAGTGGGGCAAAGTGACTTTATAACCCCAATCTGCTCATCCACCTTGTTAATGAGTGAATCTAGGGACTCTGAGTTGTCCTTCTGAGTGGAAAGGAGTGTGTGGTAGGCATTGAAGCAAGGGGCAGTCCTCTGTTGAACAAAAGAGGCCTTGAGGGTGTCCCAGATGAGCAGAGGGTCATCTTCACAGTCCCTAATGAGCACCCTGAGTTCATGGGAGATAGCAGTCTTCAGGGATCCGGAAGCTCTCTCAGCTTTAACCTCCCATCTCTCCAGTTTGTCATTGTCTGGAGGAGGCACAGCAGCAGTGACAACATTGCCCTTAGCATCCAGGACCTCAGGTTTTCCAGCAGGCTTTTTCTCTGAGCCAGAAACCAGCCTCCAAAGGCCATTGAGCTGAAGTGAGGCCTTCATGTCATCAGCCCAAGGTCAATAGTTTTTGCTTGTGAGGGTGGGTCTAAAAGATGATGTAGAGGGATTGAATGAGTGTGTGGAGGGCTGAGACCGCACAAGGTGAAGGACGCAGCCAGGAACACAGCAGACATGACATCTAGGCGTTGTGCAGGGCTGATAACCTGTCAAAATGTGACCCATAAGGGACCCTTGAATCACAGAGGACACAGGGGATTGCAGAGGAGAATATAAGAGTAAGGGTACTTTTTCCATCCTCTGTGGGATATACCACCCTGACTAAGTTACTACTAATTAAGGAAACTCATCTTGGAGCATTGTGCAGACACAAACAGATAAAAGAATGAGTAACACAAACAATAACAACTACTTCACCCTCTAAGGTATCAGCCTGTGGATTATAGCCATGCATTGGGCCAACACCAAGAAATGCCAAAACAGTCTCCATCTCACTAGATGCTGTACTGGATGAAGGGGGTGCATATGATCTAGCAGAAGCTGTGTGTAGGTGGGGTATGTGTTAAGGCCTGAACTTCTAATATTTTAGTTTCAAAATGATTCAAGAAAATTTAAAGCACTCACTTCATGAATATCCCTCACTTTTTTAGTATCATCTGAGCTATATTTCTTGTGAAACCTGGGAAGCTTTGATGACGGGTTGAGAACTGTTTATATGGTATAAATGGCCCTTCAGGTTTATACACAGAAAAGAGTCACCCATCTACTCCCATCAAATATGCTGGGATCTGGAGAACCTGATCATAGTAGCCTTTAAGCTTACTAATTCCCTCATCAATGATAGCCCCACTTCTCTTGGGAAGTTCGCCTTCTGGTCACGTGCTTGTCACAGTGCGTGCCTCCGCTAAGTGCTGGCCCGTCCCGGGGATTGGGCTTATTATTTGGCCTCACTTGGCCGTGCTGGCCTCAAATCCCCTGAGCGAGCCAAAGTGTGGTGGCTTGTGTTGAATCGGAGTTGGCTGGGCTTGTTGTCACCAGGGGTTTACCCCTCTGTCGTCGCCTCCATCCCCCACCCGTTTCATTGCTTGATATGCTAACTGTCACCCTTCATTGTCTAGATCGATCTCCCCCAATCGTGGCGGGCACTGAGAGTGGTACCATCGCCTTGGGGTCCCCACCGCCGCTAAGCATGCTGCTGTTCTCACTCTCACTCATGTCAACCTGTGGGCAGCTCTCGTCTCCAAGGTCATCTTCTGCACCCTCCTCGCCCTCCTCACGGCCATCGCCATTGAACAGTCTGCCGGATATGTGGCCACTATGTCTGTGAATGTGCCTTGGCCTCATCTCGAGGCTGCTCCTCCCCCTTGCGACCCACTGGACAACGACGCAATGAATGTCGACCTGCTGCTGCCAGACTTGCCATCGCCGTCATCGGCACTGCAGGCCTTGCTGTTCCCTGGAACGGTCGTCGATGGCATGCAGCCGGTGGTTCACCTCAACATGTGAGTCGTCGTTCGCCCTCCACCTCGTTTATCCAAACTGACATGCTCGCCTTCCTCTCCGCAGCATCCTTGCTGGTGCACGCAACAAGCACCGCGGGCCACAAGACGGTGGGGTCATGAAGGAGCCGAAGAAGAAGGCGAGCACAAAGCTGTCAACGCTGCAATGTGAGCAGCTCTTCGGCACTAACAGCGTCCTCGCCCCCTTTGCTCTCGCTCTCGCTCCCCCTCGTCCTCCCGTTCATCCTTTTTTTCTCCCTCCTCACAGGCCGACCGTGGTGTCAAATGCAACTCCCATCTTGGGCCGACACACCCCCTTTACAAGCCACCGCCACCTGGTGCGACGGACACGACTGCACATGCCGATGGGTGCACCGGGAACAACACACCTGCCTTGCTGGTGAGTGCTCCGATGGCATGTCATGATGTTGTCAATATCGGTGGTCAACTGACACGTGTTTGTGTGTGTTCACCAAGGTCGGCGAGAAACCCGACCTCACAAAGGAGCTTCGTTTGCTCCACATCAAATTTGCGTCGCTGATGACAATGGTCGCGAGCAGGAACTTCAATGGAGCCAGTGTTGCTCCCTCTCCCTCCTCTGACGTCGCCACTGGAGTCAACACCATCACTACACCCTCCCCTGTCGCCGCTGCCACTGCTGTGGAAGGAGGAGTCATGCCTGCCAGCCGAGGAAATGGAGTCAATGGTGCCTCTGATGACCGTCCCATGCCCTCAATGGCAATGCCATCATGACTCGCTGCTTCACTCGAGCAACCCGCAGGGCTTGTTGCCACCTCTGCCACTGACCCTGGGCCACTCAGGACCATCACGCTTGGGAACAGCAAGACCCTCAGCTTCTCAAAGCTGAGTGTACCAGATCCACCTTTGATTTTGTTTGCGAGGGACCTCTCTCAGCTGATGAGAATCTGGGATGACACAGCAGATGTGTGGACCCCCTTGGAGGCAGTGTTGTGCATCCAAGGGGAGCCCATTGTGCTCAAGCATGGGCAAGACATGTATCAGTATGGTAAGCCCAGCCAGTGGAAGGGCATGCAAAAGAACTGGGCCCATTGGCAGGTAAGTAGGGTGTGCCGCTGTTGTCCTCCGTGACACCTTGCTCACTGTCTCGTGTGTCTAGGACATTGCCACAAGCTGGCAACAGCTCACGGAGGCAGGGTTCTGGCGGAAGTTTTCGAATGCGCATGGGCGGATGATGTATACTGCCATCTGTGCAGCACTAAAGGCAGAGCGAATGGCTAGCAATCGCAGCCTTGCTGAGCAAGCCAAGGCTAAGTACGCTGATGGCTTTGGCTCAGAGTTCAAGTACCGGAGAGGCAGTGAGTACCTTGTGAGGCACACTGACTTTGCAATTGCGAAGCACTACCGTACATTACAAGAATTGGAATAGCGGTATGTGCTGTGATAGTGTACATAGAATCATGTCGTGCCATATGTATTTCTGTACTGAATGTGACTGTGATTCAGGAGCAGTGGCAAGTGCGGCCACAAGTGGAGCACTTCATGGCTGGGGCCCTGTTGAAGTTGAAGAACTCATCACGTCGCTGTGATGGATCGTCATTCCAGGAGATCAAGTACTTGAATATGGTCATGTGGGTGAACTCTGTGCTCCAACCACCCCACTCACAAATTTGTCTGAGAGACCACCTGCATTCAGTGGACAACCATTGGCATCCACCACGACGGAATGAGTGGGTGCCATAGGCAGCAGGATCAATGCCAATGTCAATCAAATTGTTGCGGAACATCTCTAAGAAGAATTCAGCTGCCTACCAGCAGGTCAGTGTCTGCTGGCCCATCAGGAGCAGGCAAAAGACTGCTCACTCACCATTGGCTGATTGTTCTCTGAGATTCTGTCCCCAGATGACAGCCTGTGGAAAATGAACCCACTTGTGATCTGGGAAACTTTGACCCACTCTTGATAGGCTCGCACAGGGCAGAGATGCGCCATTGACTCAGGCAGCTCATACAACACAAATGGCTTGATGTCTTCAGGTGCAGAGAGATGAAGATCAGTATTATTCAAGCCCCAACAACCTGAAAGTTGGACACACCTCCACATTGGTTTGTCTTTCTGAATGGCAAGGTCAGTTGAATCTTCTTGTCACCTAGTATGATTATATCATGACTCTGGATCTTGAGCACCTCATCCACATGGAGGAGACATAACAAGGCTATAGTATAAGCCAGCCCAAGCAGCCGTCGGGCGCGCCCACCTCCCCATTTATCAGTGGCCTTGTTCTTTGTCCCTGGGGTGTATGCCTTCAACTCCCAGTTCTCTGGAAGAGTGTTGAATTTATACAGCTTGAGCAGGGTCTCCTGTGTCATGGCAGGCATGTTAGCTCCAATGTTAGCCTTTCCCATCATAGTGGACAACATACTGCACTGATGGCCCTAGCACTTGGTGAAGTCTCTCCAGCTCTGACCTTGTGTCGGTGCAAGCTGACCATATAGCGAGAAACCATCTCTGACACAGATGGATTACCTGCCACACTGTTATCATGTGGGTTGTGTTGCCAGTGCATGGTGCCAAGGTGATGGAGGTGGCCAAAGGCATACGTCATGGAAGCTTGCATCTTCTGAGCAGTTCCATAAGTTGCGCGCACCTCATGGGATGAACATTTGGTCCCATCAAGGTTGAGCTCATCACATCTGCAGCACCTTGCTGATGAGGACACAAAACACAAAAGATGGAGCATGCCACTTACTCATTCATGATCCAGGCAACAATGAATTGTGGGGCATACTTGTGAGGCCTGTTGCTGAAGAAACAGCCAGGATTGACAAGTTTTTCTGCACCAGGAACTCCTCACACTGGCATATGAGGCTTGAAGGAACAGGTGTCAGCTATGAATGGGACCAGAAAGAGACTTACATACCACTGGTACTCTGCATGAGTCCCATCTGAGACCCCCTTTGACACTTGATCCACTGTGTTCAGCAGTTCCATCACATCTGTGTTGCCCTCTTCAGGATCTGCAACAGTCTCTTGCTCTCCTTCAAGATCATCCAGCACAGCCTGCTCATTAAGGCTTTGCAAAGGCTCTTCAGGCCTGAGAGGCTTAACAAGGTTCAAGACACCAGCATAGGAAATAAGATTGAGTCCAGACATGGTGGAGAGCCAAGATGGTGTGTGAACAAAGGCAAGATGCGACAACAACTACTTGCAAGCCACACGGTGCAGTCACAGATGCCTGTCACAGGTCACTCCCCCTTGCTCGGTCTCGACATTCTGGAACCCTTTCACCCTTCAGCTCTCACTGGCCAAGCTGTATTTTGATTCAAGGTGTACATTACAGTCATTCTATTATATTTCTCACAAACCTCAGCCGCCCTCACCGACTCCTCACCATCCCATCCTTCGCCACACGCTCAGAGTACACCTGTAGAAGATGTGCCGGATCGGGTATGCTATCCTTGGTTGGCTGGGTTTGTTTCGTGCAGGATGGTAGTGAGCTTGCAGGAGCAAGAGACAGCCTTGGTGATGGCCTCAGGCGACCATCCTGCAAGGCAGACACAATGACGGTGAAGGTGCTGTCCGACCTATTCAAGTTGATGAAGAGCGTTGCTGGTCATGCAGTTCTGCGTGGATGAGATGATCTGGAGTACGACCCCCCACAAGTTAGATAACGAGGGAGCAAACATCAGTGACTCACCCTTATTGGAAAGAAAGAGCCAGAAACATAAGACATGAGGGTGTGAACAAGGCAATGAGCTAGTCAAGAGAGCGATGACGATGGCACCAGTGAGAGGGAGTGGGAGAAGGCCAGGGCGGTGGGAGTGGGAACTGGAGAGGCAAGCGTAAGCTGAGAGGACACAGAACGGGGACAGCATACGAAGCAACCGCAAGGTGGACAGCACTGGTGTGTTTCCAATAACCGAAAGTAGTTATCGGTTTCTTTGTTGGCCAAAGGTGGGTCATGCGGTGGGTGTGCGCTTGTGCTCACGACCAGTGCGTGCCATGGTAGGTACCCTGACGGGGTTGTCATGCACAGAGCAAGGCACCGAGGCGAGGTTAGGCAAGTGGGAGCCAGAGCTGTGACTAAGGCAGTGCGACCAGAGGTGCTGTCTGAAGACATCTCGCCGGCGCTCAAGGACATCAAGGCAGCAGGGTAGACACTCTGAGGGGAGTATAGGGATGACCGGGGGAGCTAGTAGTGTAGGAGGAACTGTAGGTGTACTTGGCCATGGGAGCAGCAAGCTTCAAGGCAGGGAAGCCCAAGCAAGGGGAAGTTGATTGCGCGCAATGAGTGGTGGAGTGAGAGTTATAAGGAAGATAATGACGTGCAATGGATTGAGGGGATGCCAAAAGCTTCCATATGAGGGTACTGAAGATAGTCAAGACCAGCAAGGGAATGTAAGCGAAACCAGAGGTGGCAGCATCAATGAAGTCAGGGCTCTTGGGTCCTCAAGGACTTGCTCGAGGGGACCTTCCATTGTGAGAGTTGCGAGGATTGGGGGTTTGTGGTTGTGAAGATGTCGACTAATAAATGAGACGGAAATAAAAGCTGGATGCTATGGGTATTGTTTTAGAAAAGAAGAGCATGCTAAGTGTGAGACGAACCAAGGTTAGTACAACAAAACAAAGTGATGTGTGTGAGAGGTGATGGTGTGTTGTACAAAAGGAGATGCAATGCAATGCAGGCAATTTGGGAAGAAGAGACAGAAGAGAGGGAGGGAGAGGAGGAGAGGAGAGGAAAAGGGAATGGCTTGGGTTGGGGAGATTGTCCAGGGAGAATCGACATGCCAAGATGACAACTTGAAAACAGAGCCAACAGAGAGCGATGTGGGTGAGGAAACAAGTGGGCGCAGGCCATGTGTAAAGCAGGGGAGGAAGGAGAGGCAGCGGGAAGGGGAGGCAGGAGGCAGGGGGATGATGCAGGGAGGGGAACAGCTGTGGTGGAGCGAAAATACAAGTCCACTGATGTAATAGCGACCATTCGGTCAACCTATGCAAACGCTGTCATCCAATGACAGACAATCAATAACAAGTGCTAACTCACGATGATAGAAGAACCCCTGTCCATGAGTGGCATCACGTGCCAGTTGAACCTGTCTTGGCCTAAGCAATATCGATAAACGTCAGATCGCCCCAGTCAACCAGGCACATCAGCGCCCATAGAGATGGGGAATGGTGAGCTTTGCTTACTGTCTTTGTTCGTGGCTGGAGCAAGGACCGAGCGTTGAACCTGGGGTATGATTCGAAACCAGGGAGGGCATGACTTATGGAGGCACGTGTGTACGAATGTTCTGAGTCCCCAGCCTGTCTCACCGTAACAGAGCGCAAGAGCATCATCAACTGGCTCCGCTGTGCCACTCCGTCTTTTGATATTACCGTCCCAGGATCAGGTGCATGGCTTTATTTGCTTGCTTCTTTGTTGTTGTCTAATAAGTATGTGAAGAGTCAATGACGCCACCTGGCTCACTGCCACTGTGTGTTTCACCATTTGCACACATCATGCAGAACCTTTGTCCATATTATGCCACTCCAAAGCCTATTCCACTTATCGCAATGGGATTGCCCCGCTTACAGTACCCAGGGGTGTCCCAGTCCCGCTCTTCGCCCCTCACCGCCTCACCTCCTACTTCCCATGCCCATGAACCTCGGACTCGGGTGGGATGGGTTTATGGAAACTAAACCACGTTCAGCCCGCACACCATCGTCATCCTCACACGGCCCATGTTTTCTTATCGTTCTGCCCCACTTAGCCTCATGGCGCCGACATGTCATTGCTTCCTTGACGCCGACTTTGCATTTGCTAGGCATCCGAGCCGGTTCTGGTTCGCTGGAGATACTGACCCCTGTGCTACCCGGGTCCAGGAAGCAGGTTGCCTAGACAAAATGATAACCCGGCAGTACGCAAGTCTTTTGACTCATGTGTGCAACCTGTGCATTTGAGCTGTTAAGAAGCTGAAAAGCTTGCCATGCCATCACCATGGATTTGCGCGTCATTTCTCCCCCTTTCTTTCGGCAGGTGGTGTAGACTGTGCTGCTGCAATCAACATGGTGGAGAAGTACAGAAGCTTAGTCGCATTTGGTCGTCACATCATTGCAAACGTGAGTTGTGTTTCTACTATCAGTGAAGCGATTTCTTATAAGATATTGCAGCCTGATCTCCCTTTGTGCCTGAAAGAAGGACACTCGCTGACGCGCTACAATTGTGATACATTCTACACTATGGAGGCTGCAGCTGGATACATTGATTATCCCTTCACAAATTACGTCGTCGCTATGCAGGAATAGCGCTGCTCACAAGCAGACATCGCACCCTTGTCTAGCTTATTGTCCTGCTTGCAGATCTGAAGATGCAAGTGCGTATACAAAGTGGGTCAGAGTACTTCCCTGCCATATTACCACTGAGATGCCACACGCAGAAAATATGTACCCCATTTTCATGATATCGTCATCTCCCATGTCCCTTATCACCATGTACAATGTTTGTCGGTTCCTGCAAGATTATATGTATGGTTTTTACTGCAGTTTCATCACTGGCCAACTGCTGACGCTCGATGGCAGTTCTCAGCCATCTGCCAAGGTGTGCTCGCATTTAGCCACCAAGGGCACTACAAAAGCAGAAGACCTGTCAATGATACCCATCTATCGTGAGCACTTGAGTCAGGCGGCCAGGTGCATGCAAGCTCGCAGTGATATTACATCATCGATTCAGTCAAAGCCCTGAATAACTTGGGTGCGGATGTGCGGGACAGGGTCGTTTGCGTCCTCACTTCATCACAGGCCAGGTGTGGCAATTTTGACCTTACCAATGGAGCGAACTGCACGTTCTATTCCATAACCATGAGTGCCTTGGCAGTATACGGTGTGCCAAGCTACCCTGATCTGATTTTCTGATGTATTATGTCGGGCTGATTTGGCATTGGTGGTGGACAGGTAAGAGAATGTACGCATTGTGGGCAAATGACCCCCCAAACCTGATGATCAAAGATTGGAATGTTACTGAATTATCATAAAGGTGGGTGATGGCACCTTGTTGGTTGTTTAATTGCTAAGAATATGAACACTGCAGAAGGACTCTCACAAATTTGCCGTCGCCTATTTCTGGAAGACGCTTGACAGTTGGACAGCTCAACATTATTAAGTATGCCATCGCTTGTGAAATTAAGTACATGATGCTGTCGCCCTTGACCGGCTTGACCTTGAATAAAAGGCCTGAATAACGTTTTGACACATGGGCTGTCAAATAATGACTTGTTTCAGCAATGAGGCACATTTGGGAAAGGAGGTTGGTTTATATTTGCATGTACAGTATCGACCTATCAACTCGAAGACACTGGCCCAGCCTGTGGGCGACATGTGTATCAAAATACAGTATTCTGCAAGAAGTCTCGGGACGGAAAATGGTCCATTCACTATGTAATCACAATCCAGTAAGCTACTCACAGCACTCAGCTACGTCCACAGCATATTGCACCAACACCGCACCTACTCGTCTTTCCCATCCAAATGAATCCCTGCTACTGTATCAACTTGGAACTCGTGCAAGCGACACTGGCACCGTTCATCTTTTATCAATGCCCCTTTCGATGTCGATGCAATCATCTGCCCTGGTCTGTACCTCTATTTTCATGGATCGATGGTAATCCAAGATCTTTTCATTTCACAACTTACTTTCCTGCCTCTACTACAATCTTCTCAGTTCCATTTGCTGCCCAGGGCAGCTCTTTTTCCCACCTTTTTTTTCTTGCCTGTGGCACACCAGTATTGTTCCCTTCTGCACTCCTTCTGCCTTCCATGGATTGTTCAACTTCGTGCCTTGGGCCTGCTCCAAACCTTTATCGCAAAAGCTGATTCCACCTTTTCTTTTAGGGCTGAGTCGTTTCCCACCTGAATATTTTCCACCACCCTCATTCTGTGAATGTCAGAGGGCCGCCTGTGGCCTATTGACTTCATTCCATGGCTCATATAATGGCCAGCCCAACCCCACGGCTTCTACGACATCTTTTCATCTGCACTCTCCTCTGCTTGCTGCACAAGCCGTCTCCAGTCAGATCCGCCATATAGTCCCCCCTTCAACCACGGCACTAGCCAGATGGTAGCTCTAGAACCTTCCCAATCTCCGAGCATTCCTCCAACGAATAATGTCTCCTCCGTCGACTGTCTCTGCAGCAGGCTCATTCTCATAGTCAGTCCGACCTGCTCCAACAAAGTCCCATGCAGCTTTGGGTTTTGCGCGACCTGTACTACGTAACACACCATCACAATCCATGTCTCTGTATGCCTTCCAAATGACTCCCAAGCTAATTGCGGAAATAGATCAAGCCCATTCCTTGGGTGTGGGCATATCGGGAGTGATATATGCTGGAATGGTATGTTCGGGCGCTGTCTCTAGGTCTACCCAGCTTGAACCCAATTCTCTCCCTCAGGCTTTCACACTCAATCGTGCAAGCATCACTGTCTTGTTCCCATCTTGCGCTTGCACAGCCCCGAGGCATCACTTGGTATGCACTGAGCTCACACACGACGGGCCTGCCAAGTAGCCCACAGACCGTGTGTGCGTGCCATGCCATCGCGACACCCATGTCGGAGCAGGCATCGGCGGTGGCGGTGGTCGCGCTCGTTGTCGTTCCCTGCAATCAAGGCCCAGACAAACAGTGGTGCAGCAGTACCCATGCCTGTTTTGGCGTTTTGGCATCGCAACCTTTGGCATATCTGCTCACATTGGTGTCACACCTTGATGGCGAGCACCACGCAGGTGAGCTGTGCTGACAGTTCGAAGTCAGGTGGTCGACGTTGGAACGCCAGTTAGTTACCATGGGAGGAGGATTCGGAGATAAAGATTGTTCATTATTTATTGGTAACACAGGTGCAACATGATACGATATGATACGTTGAGGAGAGTCTTCATCGGTTATGAGGAATACGGATTCTCAGTGATCTTAAATGTGCTGTTTTGCTATCGCTGGCTGTCCTTGCGCACCTGTGCACTTAGTCAGGTGTAGTGATGGAAAAGTTCAGTTCTGAACCATGGTCCGAACCTGAATCTATCCAGACCGAACCCCTCCGAACACCAATTTAGGGTTCAGGTTTGGGTATAGCCCCAAACTGGACCATCGGTTCAGGTTCAGGGTTTGGGCAATTCCCCAAATACCTGAACATGTTCGAACCCTGAACTGTTGAAATATTTTGTTCAGAAAGATGTTCAGAGATTTTCAAGTCAGCAAGCGCAATCAATGTATCAACAACTATCCGATCAGGTAAGTCTGCACATTGATGCATCTTTCTCATGTTTATCCCAATACAAACTTTCTGGAATTACGACTGCAGCCCTCGACTCTGTAGCAACAATGCTTGCTGACGTGCAGATTGACAATAAAGCTTAAAGCTTAAAGCCTTGCATTGAAGTTTTTCTTCTTACTTTTCTATTAAACAAAAGTGAATGGGCCACACATTTTCATCCACCATCACAGCCACTCCTGTTGTTATCATACCTGGAGACTGCTTCTGAGTTGACGATTTTGCTGATTTAGATTCATCACAGGATCACGCTTACCTGTCGGACCCTCAGTGGTTATGCTCACCACAGCATGTTGAAGCCTTTTGTTCATCTCTTTGGCCCAGCTCTGGATGTCACTCTTGACGCATGAATTTCTACCAACAAGGCCCACTTTATGTGTAGCAGGCATTGTCCCAGTGCCATGCTTCGTCCAATGCTATGCCCATGCACCAAGGCAACCGAAGAGTGCGACCCGTCATTGTCAAAGAGCCACGACACTGAAATGTGGTGTTCAAGGAGATAGTGCTTGGATCGATGGTAGTTCTGTCCACCACCTGCCTGCACTTATCGAGGCACCACATATGTTCCCGTATGCACGCGCCACTCACTCTTGTTGTTTGCAATTTGATCTCCTCAGCTTTCCATGTCGCATCACCTCAGCCATATCTGCAGCCAGATAGCCTCTATTCCACATGTTAAGTTCTACATTCACCATGTGCACGTGCGGGTCAACACGGACCTCGCCGTTGATGCAGAAAACAACATCTTGGCCACAAGAAAAAGATGGAAACGGAAAACGTGGAGTCCCCACCCACCCCGCCCTCTCCTGGCAGCAACAATAATGCCATATTCACAGCTGTGACAAACCTGAGCACACACCTGACAGCACTACATGCAGCCCTCTCGCTGCGCACAGTGCTACTCCTCTTCTCGGGGAACAGCGACCCACGCTCAATGTCCATGCTTGCCGCATGCCTGAGGAGTATCGCAATGGGCACATGTCAGCGGGCATGCAGGCAGCACACCATAACGAGGTTGTCATGAAGTTTTGGGCTGATAGCAATGATGACATGGAGCACAATGATATCTAGTTCATCTAAGTAGTTCATACCTGTATATTGCTAGACATTAATCAACCAAGTTTTCGTGTTATACCACCAAAAGCAAAACTTTTGTGGTACCTGAGCCAGAAACTATGCGCATTTTTTTCGCTTACATAACCAGGCACCACCTAAAGAAAGGGTTCATGTTCAGTTCAGCGTTCGGCCTCTCCCTGAACCTGAACCGGACCCTTTGGAGCCTGAACCGAGGGTTCAGTTTGGAGTTTGGGCATGTCCCCCGAACTGAACTGATGGTCCGGTTCAGGGTTTGGGAAAGATGGGCTCTGAACCAAACTGAACTGAACTTTTCCATCACTAGTCGGGTGCACGCAGTAATGAGCCCGGAGTTTGGGTTCTGCACAAAAGTATCCATGCCAGCGGAATACAATAGCCCGAAACGGCCTTTGGGGCTGTGGTTGAAGCACGCTGTGTGACTCCATGAACTTGTATACTCATGCTATTGTCCAGTTCGTATTCATGTATCCTAATCCATAGCACAAGTACAGAAGCCAGCATGAGCCACCTGACTTGTCTGCAGGAACAATCTTGAATGAAATACCAAATGTGTCTCTGACGTCTCTCAGAAATTGTACGCTGTAGAGAATGTTACGTCTCAGTGGTCTGTTTGCATGCTCACACGCCCACTCACATTTGTTCTGTAGGTTCTGCCATCCTGCAATGCCCAATGTCTTCACGTCCCAGTGCCATCATCAGGAGTATGAGAGTTTGATGCTTCTGGTCGACACATCTGCCTCTCTCAATTTTGGTGAGTAGCGATTGTGCAGCCTGGAGAGTGATATCTTCTGGTGCAACACCTGGCTGCAACACTCAGCACAATGAAGGGTGGATGTTGTGGTTTCCATGACAAGCAAGAGTGCATATCCCAGAGATCTGGGGAAACATTATGACACTGCCGACATGAGAGCGAACGAACAGGACCCACTTTCTGCTCTCCTCGCCCTTGTAGATGTCGGAGTAGAGGTAGATATCGGGAATGTAGCGGTTGAGCACAGAACGAGCAGCCTCGATCATGCGATTGGAAAATTGCGGGCTCACGCAGACTGCATATCTACAGAGTGAATTCTCAAGGCACGTGCATACGGAGGGGAATGGAGTTCGGATGTACACGATACCCCGTATATGCTTGACCCTTCCAGGTTCAACAAAGCTGATGGTTTGACCTGCTTCACTATGGGACAGGTGAACAAAACCTCACCTCCACCAAGGGGGGGAGATCCCCATTTTTTTATCTTTGCTCACACGTTGTTAAGGCATCGAATCAAGCAAAAGGAGAAAGGTTACTTACTTTGAGCTCGAGACCATCCAAGATCCCAAAAGGTTTGAGATGCAGAAGAGTGACCGTTCGTAGTAGATTGATCAACCTTAATGAAAGCAGTGAGAATGAGAGAACCAAAGTTATGTGCGGCGGACATACTGAAAGATTGTTGTCGTCAGAGGTGATACCTCTCAGCATCAGAGAAGGCAGCATTTTTGAGAACGGTGCAAGCATTATTATGGGCTCCAGGAAATATCCTATGGAGTGAGAAGTTGGGCATTCGTGAGTGACCGGACCTCCGGCAATGATTCTGGGCTTGATGAGGATTGCAGTGCCTGTTCTCTGTCTCAGTTACAGAAGAAATCAACGAGAGTGGATATGTACCTGTGAGTGATATCTCTATCATGGTGCCGTTGGTCACTTTCTCGATCAGCCGTAATACAGTAAGCTGACCTCATAATCTGCATGCATATTATCTTCTCAGAATGGCATTCACTCTGAGTGTGAGACCACAAACTACACAGTCCCAGATTCTTGTCACTGGGACAGATTTTGTCTATTTTAATTGGCTTCCCACACAGAATAGACAGAACAATATTGCAAGTCAGTGTCACGTGCCATCCCACAAACGTGTCATGAATATTAGATCACATGTAACAGGTGTGACACTTACCCCTACAGTCATGGCCACCACATCAGGGAAAGAGTGAGGTCTTCAGCTTTAGAGTTGTGTGACTTTAGCACTTTGGCTTTGAACTTTCGTAACTTTGTCTTTCATTAAACCAGCTTTCCCCCTTCTTTTGGGCTTTGGTTCAAAGGTCAATCGCTTTTGGGTCTTTTGGGAATTGAGCCAGATACAATGCTTTGCGCCACTGG
>WITN01001909.1:0-11635 GCA_015025155.1 Lactarius quietus | reverse complement strand
GGTTTAGCAATAGCGGCAAATCCTTTGATGAATTGCCTATAGAAATTGCAAAACCCGAGAAAGGATCGTACGTCTTTTACCGATGATGGGGATTGCCAGTCGCGAACACCCGAAATTTTGACGGGATCCATGCGTGTTACCCCTCTTCAAGGATTACCCCCAGGTAATCAATACTGGAGGCGTTGAAAGTACACTTTTCCAGTTTGAAGAAGAGATCGTGATTTTGAGCGACGGCAAGAACATCACGGACTGCTTCTTGGTGTTTTATTCGAGCGTTTTGCTGTCGTTTTGTGGCTATGGCGATATCGTCCATATAGACTCGTATTGTCGTTCCTAAGGCTTCGTGTTTTGCTATGGTAGGGCGGTAGATTTCGTTCATGAAACTCTGGAATGTAGCGGGTGAGTTGCACAGCCCAAAGTACATAACGGTTGGTTCAAAAGTCCACGGCGTGTTTTAAACGCTGCTTTGTGTTCGTCGCCCTCTTTGATTCGTATGTTGTTATAGCCTTGTCTAACGTCCAGTTTGCTGAATATTTGTGCCCCCCCGAGGTCTTTGATCAGGTCATTGATGAGGGGTAGTGGGTACTGGTTTCGTATTGTCCACTCGTTGATTTTTCGGTAGTCCTGAACAGGTCGTAGCTTTCCGTCCTTCTTTTTAATAAAAAAGAAGGATGATGCGTACGGGGACTTCGATGGGCGAATGTATCCCTTCTCTATCTGTTCATCAATGAAGCTGTCCAAAGCTTCATCTTCGACTCTTGTCATAGGGTATACCTTGCAGTCAATGGCTTCTGGGGCTCCCTTTTTGAATTCGATTGCATGGTCGCAACTTCTTTTTGGTGGGAACCTTTTTGACTCTTCTTCTCCGAATACCTTCGCGTATTGTTGGTATTCCTTTGGTATAGCGACCGTCTTTGTATATTGTTTGGCATCGATTGCGAGTTCGACTGCGATCGTCGTCCATACACTTGGTCATCTAGTTGGGTCACTATTTGCTCTTTGTCTTCCGTGGTGAACATTCGTGATATTTTTACGTCGTCGTCTTCTTCCTTGAGCAATCTTGCCAGTACTGCTCTTCTGTCGTTTGGGTTAACTGATCGTAACACTATAGGGAGTTGTTTCTCATCTATAGTGGCATGGCGCCAACTGAACCTTGGTTCATAGGTTGCGAGCCATGGATATCCCAGTAGTACGTCTTCTCTTCCTATGTCGGTGATAAGGAAGCGCATTTCCCTGTTCGTTCCTCCTGTTTCCACTTTGAGCGTCAGATAGTGTGTGATCTGTCCCGCTTTATTAGTGGTATCATCGATGTTGTAGATGTTTTTGGGCTTATCTAGTGCCCGTTGTCCTAACCCCATCCTTTTACGAAATTCGGATGTATGAAGTTGTCGGTGGCACCGGAGTCCACTAACGCTTTGATGTCGGCCATGTTATAACTTGCGCGAATTGACACTGGTACTCTCATAGAACGGTAGCGCATAATGTACACAGAGTTACAACGTATTGCCCTCACCCAGGCCGCCGGGTTCAGGCGTTTCCAAAATCCTGTCCCATCAACTGTTGTAGGACCAGGTCTTTGACTTCTTCATCGTCTCCTGCGACTCCTCGTAACCATTCCGCCGCTTTTTCTTCTTTGGTTTGTGGCACTCCTTCGGTAGCTTCTGTAGAGCGCGCTTGTGTGTCACGGCGTCTGCGAGGTTGTCTGCAGTCGCGACTGATATGTCCCATCTTCTGGCAGTTATAGCACTGCGTTTGACTATGGTCTCGTTTGAACTGTCTCTGGATAAATCCCCCTCGTGGTGGGAATGGTGGTTGTGGTGGTCTGGTGTTCCTGGGATGGTTGTTTATGATCTCCTCGGCTCCTGCTAGCCGTCCTCGTACTCGGTCTGCTGATGTGTCCATTCGGTCATCATTGTGGAGTGGTGCGAGCAACTTAGCTAGTGCTCCTCCGGTGGCGCGTCCTGGTTTGAATGCATCGAGGTTTCCTCTAACCGTTTGCATGTGAATCCACTTCTGTTGCCTCTTTAGGGCGGATTCCCTCCACTCTTCGTAGTTTCGAGGATCGTCATGTTGATACATGGTTTCGTATAGTGCTCTTGGCAACCCTTTCGTGAAATACTTGAGTGTTTGTTCGTTGTTAATGTTGTACCCTGCGTGTCGAACGAGTTGTTCGTATAGGGCAATGTAATCGTCGATTTTGCCGTCTTTCATGTGTATTCCGGCGTCCAGTTGTGCTTGTGCTCGTTCCTTGCTAAGAACGTCACCGAATTGTCTCTGGAACGCGTTGAGTAGGTTTTCCCATAACCTATTGTCGAATTGACTGGTTCCTGTGGCCACCTCGTTCACGAGCCATCGGCTGGCGGACATAACCCATTGGTTAACCGCATTTCCCTGAATGTATGTTAGGAATAACATAGCTTTTTGGTACTTGTTTATCATGGCCGAGTGGTTCGCATTGACCCCTGCGTAGACCTCCCATTGGAGGATGAACGCTTCGGCTTGTGACCTTTGTCCTGTGAATGTGGGTGGTGGGTTACCGATGAATTTGTCGTTTCCTCCTTGCATGGCTACTGCAGGTCCTGCGAGGGGTGGCCCTCCTCCTGGTGGTCCTCCTCCCGGTGGTCCTCCTCCCGGTGGTCCTCCTCCCGGTGGTCCTCCTCCCGGTGGTCCTTTCCGGCGGTCCCCTCCCGGCGGTCCTCTTAATGGCGGGAAGGGTCTATTGTCTGGTGACGGTACTCTGTTGCGGTTGAGCCTGAATTCGTAGAACATGTTTGTTCTTTCAGGTTCGCTTGGCGCGTCAGGGACATCTGGTCCCATAGCTCGATTGACGGCTTCCATATCTTCTGGCTGTAGTTGTTGGACATGACCCGTTTGCTCGTTAATAACAAGTCGGGGTGGTGAGACTTCTGTTTGAGTAGCCATGTAACTGTATGGTATTCCCCTGATAGGTTCGGGAATATGCAACTCAGCTGTTTGCGCGGCTAGTGCGTCTACTTCTGGTGATTGCGCTACGGCTTCCATGGGTTCGCCCTCGCTTTGCGGAGTTGGCGATCTTTCGCTAGTGTGGCTTGACGGGGTTGGGGTGACTGTTCGTAGTTGGAACTCTGTTCTAGGTGGTTCCGTATCGAGGTTTGGTTGTTCTTCTTCTTGGCCGTCTATGGACCCTTGTTGACTGATTGGTCGTGCGTCGACCAATGGTATGTTGATGTTTAGGTCGTCTGCAGCTGGTCGTGTTGCTTCAAAATAACTATTAGTGTTGCTCCACCTAAGCTCGACCCAGCAACAGCGCTCTTTGTTGAATACTACTGGGTGGAAGCGTTGCGATGTGGCTGCTTCCGCGTAATATCCTGTGTTGTTCTCTTCGGACCTTCTGGTGTCTGGTACGTGTCGCCACCTTACTCGTCCTACAATGTATCGAGTGGGTGCGTCTCTTTGTCTTGAGTCGATGCGATAGGGCACAAAGTCCCAGCCGTCTTTAGTATTGAGAGTTGCCACGGCGTTCGTTTTGAAAAGAGCTTGGATTTAATGTTACGTGCGATCCGCACGTGAGCCTGACTTAGGCAACGTAAGGTGAACGCGGTGACTTAGCAGCGGTTATACTCAAGCACTAAGGCTGAGTGACGTCTCAACGCACGAAGGCGGAGGTAGTACTTGAACTTGCTTCTGGATACGCGGCCCCGAAGGACGAGAGATAGAGAGGGAGAAATCGGCTTTAGATAACAAGACTAGAGTTGTACAAGAAATCCAAGCTATCGACCACAACAGTCGATAGCTTCCTTATAACCTATCCGCGCGATCTGCCTTCGTCAGCGAGATCGCCACCACTACTAAGCTGCTGGTAATCGTCCACTAAGCCACGTCTGCTAGGTAATCGTCCACTAAGCCAAACGCCACAACTACTACGACTCTCGGTAATCGTACAACAAACCTCAGTCATCGTACCGTACTAGTATCAGTAATCAACATATAGGACCTTGTAAGCGAGACCACGACGTCATGCCATCACGTGCCTGTACGTCCCATGACTTATGGGTTAGGTCAGATACATACCATGACCCGGGACGTAACAGTCACGATGCTTGATCCATGACTGTTGTGCGCGTCGCATGTGATTTTGTGCCTGCTCTCGTATCTCCTTCAATTGTTCTAGTCGCTTCTCGACCCTTGGTATTGGTGATTTCTTATCTGTCCAGTTAGTAATAGGATGATAGCCCATTAGTAACCTGAACAGTGTTTCGCGCGTGGACTCATTGGCCCAATTGTTGTGTGCGAATTCCGCTAGCGCCAGATGGTCCGCCCAATTGTTCTGTCTCTCGTTAGCCCAAAGCCTGAGGTATTGCTCTAGCCATTGGTTGGTTCGTTCCGATTGTCCATCCGTTCGTGGGTGGTAGGCTGTTGAGATGTTCTGTCGTATTCCTAGGACTCGGCACAGTTCTCTTGTAAACTTTGACACGAATCGGGGGTCCCTGTCACTGATGATTTTCGAGGGTAGTCCAAACCATGCTACGACATGCTTTGCGTATAATGCCACGGTTTCTTCTCCCGTGATTTCCTCTTTGCATGGTATGAAAATGGCTGCCTTGGAGCAGTCATGGTCTGTGACTGTGAGTACCGAATCGTATCCCCTTGATACGGGAAGCTTAGTAATAAAGTCCATTGCTACCACTTCAAATGGTAGCGCTTCGGTCTGTGGAAATATTGGCTGCAATGGCGCCCTTGTCTTTTGTGTGTTGACCTTGCATCGTTGACATTCTGCACATCCTCGGACGTATTCCGCAATGTCTTGTTTCATTGTTGGCCACCAATAGTGGCGCTCTACCAATTGCGTTGTTCGGTTGATTCCTGGATGGCCATGAATAGGTGGGTCATGGTGCATGGAGATTACTTCTCTGATTTCCTCCATTGGTCCTGTTAAGACAAGCTGTTGTCCGTGGTACCACCAGAGCCCGTCTGCTTTTGTCAGTTTGTGGGGGTCGACCCACTTGCGTATCCTTTGTTCGTCTTGTTGTTGAGTGGTCGTAGTTGTTCGTACAAACATTTTGTCTGATAATACGACGACGCCTTCGTTGTCTTTCTCTCCTTGATCGTAATCGGGTCTTCGGGATAGGGCGTCGGCTCGTCCATTGGCTGTACCTTTGACGTGGTGTATCTCGAAGTTGTATTCTGCTAGTTCGAGTACTTCTCTGGCGATTCGCCTACTGATCTTCTGTGGATCCCGCCAGTATTTGAGGTTGAGATGGTCGGAGAAAAGGCGTACTTTATGTGGTGAGCCTGCCAACAAATGTCGCCAGTTTCGCAGTGCCTTTACGATGGCTAATAACTCCAGGTTATAGATGTCGTAGTTGCGCTCGGCGGCGTTGAGTGTTGCCGAATAGTAGCCTACGGGATGTCGCTTTCCGTCTTGTTTCTTTTGTAGTAGTACCGCTCCAACCGCAAATCCTGACGCGTCCACTTCTAGGTCGAATTGTTGGGTTTGGTCTGCGTGTGCTAGTATGGGTTCTGTAGTGACTCGTTGTTTAAGCGTGTCAAACGCTACTTGGTGTCTTGTTTCCCACTGCCATGGTTCGTCTTTTCGCGTGAGCTCATTGAGCGGTTTGGCGACGTTGGTGAAACCTCTAATAAACTGCCGATAAAAGTTGCAAAAACCAAGGAATGATCGTACGTCCTTTACTGATGTGGGTATTTGCCAATCACAAACACCCGAAATTTTGACGGGGTCCATACGTGTCACCCCCTCTTCAAGGATTACCCCCAGGTAATCAATACTGGGAGCGTTGAAGACACATTTCTCGGGTTTGAAGAATAGGTCGTTTTTCTGTGCTATGGCAAGCACGTCGCGGACTGCGTCTTGGTGTTTATTGAGCGCTAGTGGTTGCCTCTTGGTTGCTATGGCAATATCGTCCATATATACTCTGATTGTCGTTCCAGCTGCTTCGTGTTTCGTGATTATTGGTTGATAAATGTTGTTCATGAAGCTTTGGAATGTTGCCGGCGAGTTGCATAAGCCAAAGTACATTACCGTTGGCTCGAATAATCCTCGGCGTGTTTTAAACGCGGCTTTGGGTTCGTCTCCTTCTTTGATCCTGATGTTGTTGTATCCTTGTCGGATGTCGAGCTTGCTGAATATCTGAGCTCCTCCAAGATCCCTGGTTAGATCATCAATGAGAGGAAGTGGGTATTGGTTTCGTATGGTCCACTCATTGATCTTCCGGTAGTCTTCCACTGGTCGTAGTTTCCTGTCCTTCTTTTTGATAAAAAAGAAGGATGATGCGTACAGGGATTTTGAGGGACGAATATATCCCTTTTCTAGTTGTTCGTCGATAAATTCGTCTAGCGCTGCGTCTTCTATCCTTGTCATTGGATATACTTTGCAGTCGATGACGTCTGGTGCTCCCTTCTTGAACTTGATCGCGTGGTCGCAACTTCGTTTTGGTGGGAATCTTTTTGCTTCTTCCTCGCTGAATACGTGTGCGAATTGTTGGTATTCTTTTGGTATCTCAACGTTCTTGGTATATTGCTTGGCGTCTATTGCAAGCTCGACCGCTGATCATCGTCCACATACTTGTTCTTCTAACTTCGTCACGATTTGTTCTTTTGCTTTGGTAGTGAACATTCGTGAGACTTTGATGTCGTTTTCTTCTTCGTTGAGCAACCTTGCTAGTACGGCTCTTTTGTCACTTGGGTTGACCGATCGTAGTACTATAGGGAGCTGCTTCTCGTCAATGGTGGCGTGTCGCCAGCTGAACCGTGGTTCATAGGTCGCGAGCCATGGGTATCCTAATAGTATGTCTTCCTTGCCGATGTCGGTGATTAGGAAGCGCATTTCTCTTCGAGTTTTTCCTGTTTCCACGTTAAGCGTGAGGTAGTGTGTGATCTGCCCCGCTTTATTAGTGGTATCGTCGATGTTATAGATGTTTTCGGGCTTATCTAACGCCCGTTGTCCCAACCCCATCCTTTTGACAAATTGCGGATGGATAAAATTGTCAGTGGCTCCTGAGTCCACTAACACTTTGATGTCGGCCATGTTGTAACTTGCATGAATGGATACTGGTACTCGCATAGATCGGTAGCGCATAATGTACACAGAGTTACAACGTATTGCCCTCACCCAGGCCGCCGGGTTCAGGCGTTTCCAAAATCCTGTCCCATCAATTGCTGTAGGACCAGGTCTTTTACTTCTTCATCATCTCCTGCGACTCCTCGCAGCCATTCCACTGCTTTCTCCTCCTTGGTTGTCGCTGTCTCGGCCGCGTGTGTCTGTATTTCTCGGCGCCTTCTTGGTTGTCTGCAGTCGCGGCTGATGTGACCCATCTTTTGGCAGTTGTAACACTGCGTTTGGCTGTGGTCTCGCTTGAACTGTCTTTGTATAAACCCCCCTCGGGGTGGAAATGGCGGTTGCGGGGGTCTAGCATTCCTGGGATGGTTTGCTATGATGTCTTCTGCCCCTGCCAGTCGTCCTCGTACGCGATCTGCGGATGTGTCCATTCGGTCGTCGTTCTGAAGTGGTGCTAGCAACTTAGCTAGTGCTCCTCCTGTGGCTCGCCCTTGTTTGAAGGCGTCTAGATTCCCCCGGACCGTTTGCATGTGGATCCACTTCTGTTGCCTCTTCAGAGCGGATTCTCTCCATTCTTCGTAGTTTCGGGGATCGTCATGTTGATACATGGTTTCGTATAGTGCGTGCGGTAACCCTCTGGTGAAGTACTTGAGTGTTTGTTCCGCGTTGATGTTATATCCCGCGTGTCGAATGAGTTGTTCGAATTGGGCGATATAGTCATCGATTTTTCCATCCTTCATGTGGATACCAGCGTCGAGCTGGGCTTGTGCTCGTTCTTTGCTGAGGACGTCGCCGAATTGTCTTTGGAAGGCGTGGAGCAGATTCTCCCACAGCCTGTTGTCGAATTGATTGGTGCCCGTGGCGACTTCGTTGACGAGCCATCGGCTTGCCGACATGACCCATTGGTTAACCGCGTTTCCCTGAATGTAGGTGAGAAACAACATAGCTTTCTGGTATTTATTCAGCATAGCTGAATGATTCGCGTTGACTCCCGCATAGACCTCCCATTGGAGGATGAATGCTTCTGCTTGTGATCGGCTTCCTGTGAACATAGGTGGTGGGTTTCCGATGAATTTGTCGTTTCCTCCCTGTGCGTTGTGGGCTACTGCAGGCCCTCCTAGGGGTGGTCCTCCTCCTCCCCCTGGTGGTCCTCCTCCTCCCCCTGGCGGTCCTCCTCCACCACCTGGCGGTCTTCCTCCTCCACCTGGTGGTCCATTGTCTCGTGGTCGTAAAGGCGGGAATGGCCTGTTTTCGGGTGATGGTACCCTGTTTCGGTTGAGCCGAAACTCGTAGAACATTTCTGTTCCTTCAGGGATACTTGGTGCGTCGGGGACGTCCGGTCCCATAGCTCGGTTAGCGGCTTCCATGTCTTCTGGTTGTAGTTGTTGAACGTGACCTGTTTGTTCGTTTATGACAAGTCGGGGTGGCGATACTTCTGTTTGAGTAGTCATGTAGCTGTATGGTATCCCTCTGATTGGTTCGGGGATGTGTAACTCAGCTGTTCGCGCGGCTAGTGCGTCTACTTCTGGTGATTGTACTGCAATTTCCTCGGGTTCTACTATTTCACTTCGTGGGGTTGGTGATCGTTCGCTAGTATGGCTTGATACTGCAGGTGTTACTGATCGTAGTTGAAACTCGGTCCTTGGTGGTTCCGAGTCGAGGGTGTCGTCTTCTCGGCCATCTATGGGCCCTTGTTGATCGATTGGTCGTGCGTCAGTCAGCGGTATGTTAATGTGTAAGTCGTCGGCCGCTGGTCGTGTTGCTTCGAAATAGAATTCAGTGTTGTTCCACCTAAGCTCGACCCAGCAACAGCGTTCCCTATTGAATACTACGGGATGATATCGCTGTGCAGTAGCTGCTTCCGCGTAGTATCCTGTGTTGTTTTCGTCGGATCTTCTGGTGTCCGGTATGTGTCGCCACCTTACTCGTCCGATGATGTATCGGGTAGGTGCGTCTCGTTCTCTTGTGTCGATGCGATAGGGGACGAAGTCCCAACCGTCTTTGGTGTTGATAGTTGCCACGGCGTTCGATTCAGTAGAGCTTGGATTTAATGTTACGTGCGGGCAGCACGTGAGCCTGACTTAGGCGACTAAGGGATGAACACGGTGACTCAGCGAATTCCTGACTCTAGCGCGAAGGCAGAGTATCGTCTCAACGCTCGAAGGCGGAGTTCTTGCTTTGTCGTTTATACACGAGTCGCGACCCCGAAGGATGAGAGAGAGAGAGAGAGAACACGGCTTCAGATAACAAGTTGAGAATGATACAAGAAATCCAAGCTATCGACTACAACAGTCGATAGCTTCCTTATAACCTATCCGCGCGATCCGCCTTCGTCAGCGAAACCGCCACTACTACTAGTCTGCTAGGTAATCGTCCACAGGTGTACAGTCATCATATCGTAAGTCGTCAGTCAGCTATCAGTCAGCTATCAGTCATCCGTCAATCATCCATCAGTCAGCCATCCGTATAGTACAGTAAGTGTCCCCTTGATCACGCCCCCTCGGTTATCAGTTAGGTCAGATACCTACTATGACCCGGGACGTTACAAGTTTACCTATAAATAAGGGGAGTAGAGCCCCTCTAAGAATACAAGTTGTTCACTCTACGCACACTTGAGCTACACACTCTACAAACCTCTCTACCAGTCTCAACACCTTTAAAAGGTGAGACTCCATAACATTGTTTGCTGCGCTGGTTGCTGCACAACAATAATATACCTATGACCACTTTACTTGAATATATGCGGTTGTGTGGCATGCAGACATGTGCATGGCTATCTGCACTCTGTATTTCTGCAGAGCTAATACAGCTCTCCATTTGTGCTCCTGAGCACACTGCATCAATGTGCGGAGGTAGATGCTTCAGAAGCATGCATAAGAGAGCAAATTAAACACATTTGGGAAGTTTTTAACTATGCAGAAACCTGCATAATCTGTAACACAGTAATGTGTGATACAAAAATGAGGCATCCAAAGACAATGAGAAGAGTTGGGTTCAGGGGTGAAGGTGAGAGTTGTGAGACAATATTGAGCACTTTGGTATCCTTTAGGGCAATTGGGTAGGACTTTAGCAACCCAAATGTATACATTTCTTAGTAGCAACTGTAAGTACAGGCTTAACAAGGGTCATCAGGTGCAAAGCATTGAAAATGGTCATGCAGATTTCTGCGGGGTACATAATCTCTCATACGTGTATACTTAGCTTTATTTTGTGCGCTTCTGAAGCCTCTACCTCCGCACATTGATGCAGTGTGCTCAGGAGCACAAATGGAGAGCTGTATTAGCTCTGCAGAAATACAGAGCGCAGATAGCCGTGCACACGTCTGCATGCCACACAACTGCATATATTCAAGTAAAGTGGTCATAGGTATATTATTGTAGAAGTAATAACGGTGCACAGGCGTGCAGCACGCTCGGGAATGCTAGGAAGGACCCTGCTCTGCAGACCACACAGCGCGGGAAAGTGCGGTCCATAACTTGTTTTATTTTTATTTTATTTCACTAAAATATCGTAAGTGTCTCGGCAAATTTGCTGATGGGAGTTCCCGGAACCCCGCCGCTTGTTAATATAAGTTGGCGTGGCCCATTGTTATGAAAACTGCTGTAAACTCGTTTCCCATTTTAGTGCAGCCTGCGTTCATCTTAGCCGAGACATCCCGAGGACGCTTGGACTTCCTGGCGGTGTAGTCGATGAGCCTTGAATAGGAGCATGGGGACCCCCAAGAGGACCGAGTTCCGGGGCAGGAGCTGAGGCGTTCCTGACAAGATGCTTGGACCACGGAGAGGCGGATTTTGGAGGAAGGGCTGGCTCCTCGGGGATCTCTGTAGCTGCTGCTGCTACTGATGCGATCTTACTGAGCCAACTTGAACTCCCACCAGAACCCCAAGCTGGACTCATTGGGCTGGAAGCAGCGGCAGCTGCTCGAGCTGCTCTCGCGGCCTTGTCCGCTGCCCTCCGCTTTGCGATTTGCTCCTCGGCCTTTGTGCGTAGCTCCGCTTTCTTTTTCTCTACTACCCTCTTTCTCTCCGCCTCCGCCGCTTCTTCCTTGGACTTAGTTTCGATTTCTAGCCCATCATCCTCGGCCTTTTGCTTCGCCTCCTCTTTTACCTTGGCCTCGTCGGCGACAGTGGCACCAGCTTCCGCCTTGGCTTTGGCAATGGTTTCCCGGTTCTCCCTCTCCCTGGCCTCCACCACGGCTTTGTCTCGAAGTTCCGCTTCAGCTTTAGCCAATGCCTCACATTCCGCCTTAATGGCTTCGCGTTTCTCCCTGGCTTCGACTTCAGCTTTCGGTTTACCCTCTGCATCGAGTTTCGCCTTTGGAACCATAGGTTCTTGTACTTTAGCATTATCCTCCGCGTCAGCCTTTACCTTCATCTTAGCCTCGGGTTTTCCCTGTTGAGCTTCGGCCATAGCCTTGGCCATGTGGCGCCGTATATAAGTAGCATTGACTCGAAGTGCACCACCACGGATCTCCTCGCGCATCGTCGCCACCAGTATTACATCCTCTATGCTCATCTGACGGGCCTCATCCAGGCTGAGCGGCAGTGTTCTCGAGCACAGCGCAGTCAGCGCAGGAAGTAC
>WITN01001908.1:0-11641 GCA_015025155.1 Lactarius quietus | reverse complement strand
AGCAATTACAGACATGCTGCAACATGAGCGTAAGATTTGTGCCTGCCTAGGAACACGCTCGATAGCTTTGAAAGCGTCTTCCTGGTTTGTGAAATCGAACGCATCACGCATGGCTACAAGTAAGATTTGGATGTTGCCGTCGCGTTGAAACTGCTCCAGGAGGGTCTATGTGTCCAATAAGCACAGTATGTTGACCCGTCCATAAGCGTAGAATAGTCACCTTGGGGATCGCAAAAAGTAGAACCATGAGCCATCTTCGCATAGGGGCTCAACTGGAGCGGCAATTCGCGTCAGTCAAGGATTGGCGAAAGTATATGGTAACGTACTTCTGCAAACGGGCTCACGGTATCCATTACCCACTTAATCCTTCGAGAGCGCCTTCCCATGTATCGGACAGATTAAGTGCCGCCATAGCCTCGTCGGCGATTTGAAGAGCATCCTCTGTAGATGACATCCCCGCTGGCATAAGTATGTCGAGAAGGCGATCCGTCGGTGGGGAGAGCGTGTCCTGAGCCGGTGGCCGTGGATCGAGTGGTGTTTGTAGAGTCGTGTGCTATGGAGGACGTAGCCTCTGTAGGAGGCGTCTCATTGATTTCGGCTGATTGAATATTGGTAGCTTCGACGATGGCAAGATCAGATTGGAAGCTGAGTTCGGTGACACCGAGACGAGGTAGAGAGTAACCGGCTGATTATATTGTCCAGCCCGTCTGTTTCCGGGACCAGGACAAAAGGAACGTCTGCAGTCGATGTTCAGCAGTCGAACACGCGAGGCTTCTCAGAAGAAACGAACCGGTTTGAGATTCGAGAAGTATCATCTCATGAGATCCGATAAGGACATCACGACGCGCGAATCGCTCCGCATAAAGATGCAGTACAAAACGTGAAGACGGCTGTACGACGCTAAACAGAACCCTCAGGATGCAGATTACTCAAAAGGTATGACTTACAAGGCATCAAGGTTCTCGTTCCACTGTACCGTCGACCCCTCCGCTGCAACGCTCGATGTCTTCTTTTTGGTCGCCTGATTAGCCACAGTAACAAATAACTTGAGTCCAAAGAGATTCTTGATACGGGGAACATCATGCGCTCGGAGGACTAAAATGTATAGTAAATGCTTATCGCGGCATCAACGAGTCAGGACGCAAGTACATACCGGTCACCTGAACGCGAATCTGGTATGGACTTCCCTGCGATTCGGCGATCTGAGTGCTGATTAAGGACAATCGAGTTTCTCAGCGAGCATCGCTACATCAAAGGACCGGATTAACCACCGTGTTCCTAGGTTTTGCATTGATGAGAGTTCGGGGCTGTTGTCAGATCAGTATGAAGAATGGAGGTCAACGGCGATTTACGCACGAAGTCGAAGACACTTGAGAGTGTCCAATATTGCCATACTGGATAGAACAATGTTTTGGAGTGTGAGTAAGCGTAAAGTTAGCGCGCCTAAGAAACGACGCCCAGTTCGCAAGGGCTGTACATGTCCAGCCTCGTGTCCATCCATGCCGTGATAAGTCACCTGACTGACACCGTGTGAGTCTTCGATCAAAACTCGGTCTACGCCTCTCTCAACCCACTCTCTAGCATTTGTCGCTCAAAACATTCTCGCATCGGGCTCTCGTTCTCTCAAAGGCACTCCATGAAACGCAGGGGTTGCCGCTGACAGCCCACATCCGCATAATGGAGCACCTCTTTCCCACCTCCGATTGACGTCTCGACGTCTGCCCTTCTGCCCTCGACTACAAGCCATCCTCAAGGCCAAGCCCCTGCCACCTTTCGTCGTCCCGGTCCGCAGAGGAGGCCATTGACGAACATCCTCAAAAACGTACCTCCACCGAGCCGACAGCCGTACAAAAAGTGAGTAGTTCTCCAAGATTATTTTTTCTTTAAATTTTCGTCTGTCTTAATTCTTATGCCGACCTCCTGGACCTACTCTTTCTCATTTCCGTGGCGCTGACTGAACGTGTCCATTTAGGCATCTTCCCAACTGTCTCGTCCAGATGGAGCCTGGTGTGCTATCGCGCGTGCGTCTGATCCCTGCAACTGCGGATTCAGCGATGACTCATTCGTCGTATGCAGCACCAAGATAGGGACCTAAGCTGCATGTTTATCGTGATCAGGGGCGCGTCGAGTGAGCGCGTCGGGCAGCTCGAGGCCTCGTGCGTTCTCTTCCTTCCTCCCCACCCAAACTCTTAAACCCCTCCCATCCTCCCCACGCAGGTGCCCAGTGTAGGCCGTACCAGGGTACAAGTGACGCGCACGATCTCGCGCGAGCTCCTCATTGAAGTGTCCATTCTCATGCTAAAATACCTCGAAGACCAGCTGGCAGGTGGGCAATCAAACGTGCCGCGTGCCGCACGCGGAGCAGACCAAACTCTGGTGCGAGACGAAACTCTCGCCACTTTTCGGAGTCCTCTCGCGTGCTGGCCTTACCTGCCCCGGCGGAGGAAAGCGTATCCTGAGACTCCTCACTCCGAGCGAGGCTCTGCGCCAGCGGCGCCAGCACTTCCGCTTGCTGTATACGCTTGCGAACCAGTTTGGCGCGCGGTTCGTCGACATGAGCGGTCAAAACGTCGTCGTGGAGATGACGGCAAGACGGCGCGCGTGGATGCGTTCTTTGTTACTCGTCAAGGTCATCCTATATGCGTGTATCCGGTGGGTTGTGTCAGGCTGGTACTGTAAGTGTGAGATAGTCACGCCGATGGAGGGTGGATTCATGTGATGTCGGCACTACACTTTTGTATACGACATTTCTCTCTAGTTGTTTCCACGTGCTGTGACTGGAAGAGGAGCACATTATACGTTTGGGCTGAATGAGCCATTGATGCTATTTAACCCAATCATTGGGTTAGTGAGCCAAGCCGACACTGCTGAGGCGAGCATCCCCGTAGTTTTCTTTCCTTTCTTTGCTTGGCCCACCGATCTTATAATTGTCGATTGTTCATGTCGTGTGCTGTACGCATAAGCATGTACCGTCGTGGTCTGATAGTATACAATTCACTTCTACCACGGGGCATATCTCAATTCCACTCGAAATCCACCCTTGATTACAAGACATCGCACAAGGTCTGGCTTCTGCACCTCCCTACGATTGATCTTCCGCGCTCCCGTTCTTCATAGAAAACCATGACACATATCCTCTATAACACACCTCCACCTAACTTTCAAGCCGTACAAAACGTGAGCGGCTCTTCGGGATTTTTTTCAACTTTGTTTCAGTTTAGTGCCAACTTTCTGGTTTACTAATTTTTCTTTTGCGCGGGGCTGATGAAAGTGTAGACATTTTCTCAACTGTTTCGTCAGAATGAGCCTGGTGTGTTATCGCGCGTGTATAGTATCACTGCAGGCTGCAGATTCGACTCTCTCGTCGTATGCTGCACCGAAATTCAGGTCCTAAGCCGGGATGTGCATTGTAATCAGCGTGCAAGGCGTCATCGCGCATGCTCGTCGGCTTGCTCGAAATCCTCGTGCGTGTTCCCTCCTCACCTCCACCACGAAAATACTTCCTGTCCCCCCCCCCCCCCCCCCCACTCGTAGGTACGGTGTATACCGTTCTGGACCGGATGACTCACCGGAAAACTCATGCGAGCTGCTGCTCCAAAATTGTCCATTCTCGGGCCCAAGTACCTCGAGTACTATGCTAGGAGATGAACCATCGACGAGCCACGCACACACCGAGCAGACGAAGCTCGAGCGTGAGATGACCCTCGTGCCCCACTTCGAGGAGTCCTCGTCCCGCAGGCTCGCTTTCCACAACAGAGGAACGCGTAGGCGTAGGGAACGCTCACGCGCAGTGAGGCGGCTTTGCCTGCGCCACCGGTACTTGCGCCATGCACACGGTCATGAACCAGTTGGCGCGCGGCTTGTCGACGTGAGCGATTAAAGCGTTATCATGTGGATGACGGGATGGATCCTGGGAAGGGAGGTGTTCCTGGTGTTCGTCAAGCCCTACGGAGTTGTCAAGTCTGCGCGTACCGGTGCGTCGTATTTTTCTAGCACTGGCAGTTAGTGCCGACTGAACCGATAGGTTGATCGTTATACCCCTAACCCTATTTCTGGTTGTCCGAGGCCACGCGAGCTTCCTCTCAACTAGTCAGTGAACACACAGCGACTTGATTTATCCACCTTTTGCCCTTCCTTTTACTTCTTGGCCTTCCATATTATATTTACGATTGTTCATGGCACGCGCTGTGCGCATATACTATGCACGCACTGTCATTATCCGACGATGTACGTTCACTTTCAGATCGACCCTTCGACGTCCACCGCCGACTACAGGCCATCGCTCAAGGCCAGTCCCCTGCCACTTCCATGATAGACTTTCCGCGGTCCCGGCCCGCAGAGCAGCCTTGACGAAGATCCTCTAAACACGCCTCCACTGAGCCTGCAGCCTTACAAAAAGCGAGCAGTGCTCCAAGATTTTTTTCTTTACATTTTCGTCTGTCTCGGTTCTTATGCCGACCTCCTGGACTTACTACTCTTTATCATTTCCGTGAGCTAACGAAGGGTGTCAATTTAGGTATTTTCTCAACTGTCACTTCCAGGAGGAGCCTGGTGTGCTACCGCGCGTGCCCCGGATCCTTCAACCTTGCGGGCTTCGGATTCACCGATGACTTGCTCGTCGTATGCGGCACCAAGATAGGGACCTGGCCGCATGTTTATCGTGATCAGCGGCACGTCGAGTGAGCGCGTCAGCCGCTCGAGGCCTCGTGCGTTCTTTTCTTTCCTTCCCACCCAAACTCTGAAATCCGTCCCATCCTCCCCCACGCAGGTGCCAGTGTAGGCCATACTAGACTACCCGGTGTCGCGCACGATCTCGTGCGAGTACCTTTCAAATTGTCCATTCTCGTTCTAGAATGCTCGGAAACCAGCTGGCAGGTGGGCCATCGTACGAGCTGCGCACACGACGAGCAGACGAAGTTTGGGTGCGAAAAGGCGCTCACCTGCCACTTTGAGGAGTCCTCTCGCCTGCTGGCCTCACCTGTCCCGGCGGAGGAAAGCGCATACAAAGGCTTCTCACTCTGAGCGAGGCTCTGCGCCAGCGCCGCTAGCACTTCTGCTTGCTACACACAATCGCGAACCAGTTTGGCGCGCGGCTCGTCGACATGAGCGGTCATAGCGCCGTCGTGGAGATGACTGGCAAGACGATGCGCATGGATCCATTCCTTCCGTCAAGGCTTACAGGTCATTGAATTTGCGCATACCCGGTGCGTTGTGGCTGGTACTCGTGAGACAGTCACGCCGATGGAGGATGGGTTCATGTGATGAGGGTTATAGCAAGCACTTTTGTATGCGAACGTGGCTCTGTAGCTGTTTCCGCATAACTGTAACAGAGGAGGACATTATACGTTTTGATTCTTTAGCCAATGGAGTGTGCTGACCGATCCGTTGATATTATGTAACGCTGCGACCTCTGCTGGTTAGTTGTCTTTCCTTTTCTGCATCGCCCACTGATCTTATATTTGTCGATTACTCACGTCATGTAATGTGCTCATATACGCGTGTACTATCATAGTCTGATGGTGTACGGTTCACTTCACCCACGGGGCAGATCTCAATTCCACTCTGCGATCCCTCTTCTCGATTATCTTCGGCACATCGTGCATTTTACCAACCTCAAGGTGTACCCTTCTCCGCTCATCTCTTCTCCAACACTCATTCCTCCATCCGACTCGACGACGTGCATTCTGTCTCATGGCACCCCTCCCAAGTCTCCGCGTCCGATCAACAACTCGATGTCCGCCCTTGACTAGAAGCTGTCGCACAAGGTCTGGTCTCCGCCCCTCCCGAAGATTGACCTTCCGCGCTCCCATTCCGCATCTGACGCCATGACAAAAATCCTCTACAACACGTCACCATCTATCTTACAAGCCATTCAAAAAGTGAGCAGTTCTTTATGATTGTTGTAACTTCGTTTCAGTTTTAGTGCTAGCCTTCTGTGTTTGTTTACTACTCTTTTACTTTCCGTGAGGCTGACGAAAGCGTAGAAAATTTCCCAACCGTCTTGTCCAGAACGAGCCTGGTGTACCATCGTGCGTGTATGCGATCCTTTCAGGCTGCAGATTCAACATCAACTCACTCGTCGTATGCCGTACCAAGATAAGGGTCCTTGGAAGGAGGTGCATCTGATCAGTGTGCAAGTTGTCGTCGGTTTGAGCGTTGGCTGCTCGTGGACCTTGTGCGACTTCCCTCCCTCCCTCCCCCACAAAGATCCCGCTTGCCCCCCAACCCCCTGGGTACCGATAGGCCGTGCTGGACAACATTGAGTCCGTGCGATCTTACGCGACCTGCTCCTTGTCAAAGTCCCCATTCTTGGGCCCGGATTGCCTCGAGGACCAGCCAGCAGACGGACAATCGCAGGAGCTGTTCACACCCGAGTAGCAGAACAACCTCACGCACGAGATGGGGCTCGCGCCGCACTTTGAGGAGTCGTCGTAGGCCTCGCTTGCACAGCGGAGGCTCATGGGACGCTGATGAGGACCAAGACGCTGCGCCAGCGCTACCAGTGCTCGCCTCCGGTGCACAAGCTCACGAACCAATTTGGCGCGCGGCTTCTCAACGTGAGTGATCGTGGAGATGACGGGAAGAACTGCGTGCGGGAGGCGTTCCTTGTACTTGTCAGGCCTCACGGGGTCGTCTAGTTTGTATGTACTGGTGCATTGTGTTCTCTATCACTAGCAGTTAGTGTGCTGACAGATTGTTGATCGCTATACGCTAACCCCATTTCTGGGTTATCTGAGGAAGGTCTTGAGACTCGCGCTTGCCTCCTCCCAGCTAGCCAGTCATACACAGCGATTTCATTCATCCGCCTTTTGCATTTCCATTATTTTCTTTGCCTGCCCATATTTTTGCGATTGTTCACGGCACGTGCTGTGCGCATATATGCGTGTCCCGTCATTATCTGATGATGTACGTTCACTCCACATAGAGAGAGCATATCGTACTTCCACTCTGCGACATAGCACAGACTCCCATACTCAACTACCCCAGCGCTTCGAGTGTTTTCCAATATGTAGGTATGCCCTTCTCTGTTTGTTCCCTCTCTATCACTCACTCTATCAGACAAAGGAGACAAAATTACAATTGGTTCCCTACATCGCCGAACGACAACCGAAGAAATGCCTACTCGTCCTCCATTTCATCAGATATATCTGCGCGTGATCCGACCTTCTCGATATCTTCCCTCATTGTGCGCCGCTTCAACATCTCCGCTGTCACCCTCTCCTCCAAGTCACACTACAATGCGTTCTGCACCAACGCACAAAGCGCGCGCGTCTGCTGCCTCGCTCCCATGGAGATTTGCAGCCTCAAACGTGCCCTCCTCGCTGCCATCGGCTGGCGCCTCGCCTGTACCTATGGGGTGCTCCAGCTCTATCATGGCAACCTCGTCGTTCACACCTGCGACAGGTTATACATCCTCTTGTCCTCTTCCAACTCTGGCTCCTCCACCACCGCTCCTTTCACCGCATCTCCTTCCACCCATGCTACCAACAGAAATAATCCATGCTCTGCTAGGTCTACTAGGGCGACACCAGGAAGCAAACCCAGAACCGTGCCAGACAAGGTAATGTTCGACTCATCCGATGATGCCTGCCGCGGCTGCAACTTGGCTTCTGATAGTGGCAGTGTACGGACAGTTTCGAAATTCCCGCCGGTTATTACTAGTCATAAGCTGCTCCGCTGTCATTCGGAGGCTATGGAAGGTACGCCGGCGCCGAGCACTGAGCAGAAACAGACCTCGTACGATTATAGTAGCGTGCTGCTCTATGCGTACTACCAAATGTCTGTCGAAGTCTTTAATTCGTTTCAAATAACCAGTAAGTTCGTTCTCTGCTTTACCATAGCAATCATCACACGCACGTTTTCTGATCCTCCTCGGTCGATCCGGGAATGGTGCCGACCGCCGTTGCAAGTTGCCTGGGTATTCTATTGACCAGCCTCCCCCGAGAGGCTTATCGTGCTTCCTTTCAATGTTTATATCAATTTCTTAACTTGGTTGTTTGTCGCCAGCCGCTTTCAGTATAACACGAACTAGTGTCCATCGACAACACTAATTTGCCTGCACGCTGGCCCTTCTGTACCTGACACTCCACTGATTCTCTTCTGTTCTAACTTCTAGTTGATACAGTTGCCGTTGACTTCATCGCAATTTAACAGGCCAGTATTCCACACGTTTTATTTCACAGTAGACTACAAAACTACAGCGATACTGTAGTCGGACTATCTAGGTATCAATACAAGTAGCCCAACTGCGTCCATGTACAAACGTAGAAAGATCCAAACGGGTGTCGTGCTTTCCGGAAATCCACACATTACTTGGGTCGGTGTAGATTTGCTCTATGTATCAGAGGATCCACATTATGAGTTCGCCGTTGCCTCCGCATATCCAACCCTCTCATTGATAATGGACTGGTCCAGTGAAGCAGGCATGTCTTGCCAATGTGCTCACTGTACTTCTGTTTGTCGCTGTCTATGTGAATTGATACAGGTTTCTGATGAGATGATGTGCTGGCCATCTGGGGAGAGTTTTCCAGGCTCTACTGATTTGACATATGCCAGTATTTGAGTCTGCTACTGTCCTTCCAGCTGAGATGTCCCACATACGAACTGTATTATCACATGAGCTTGACACAATGTGATTTCCATCTGGTGAGAATGCCACAGGTGACTTCATGTGCATGTCCAGTAAAGGGCCCATCACTTTCTCTCCTGTACTGGAGTTCCACACACAAATTGTTTGATCAGAGAGCCAGAGACAATGTACTGGCCATCTGGTGAGAACACCACAGACCTGACTGAATTTGTGTGGCAGTAAATGGTCCTCCCACAATCTCTCCTGTTGTGGAATTCCACACACAATTGTTTTATCATCTGAGCCTGAGACCAATATGTTGCCCATCTGGAGAGAATGCTTACAGATATAACCCATCCAGTGTGACCAGTAAATGGGCCTGCCACTGTCTCTCCTGTGGTAGCATTCCCACACACAAATTGTTTCATCATATGAGCCTGAGACAATGTGTTGACCATCTGGAGAGAATGCAACAGACCGCACCAATCTGGTGTGTCCAGTAAATGGGCCAGCCACTGTCTCTCCTGTCATTGCCTTCCACACACAAATTATTCCATCATTTGAGCCTGAGACAATGTACTGGCCATCTGGTGAGAATGCCACACACCCAATTGAATCTGTGTGCCCAGTAAATGGGCCTGTGACCATCTCTCCTGTCATGGCATTCCACACACAAACTGTTTTATCCTTTGAGCCTGAAGCAATATGTTTGCCATCTGGTGAGAATGCCACAGACCAGACCCAATTTGTATGTCCATGAAATGGGCCAGCCACCCTCTCTCCAGTCATGGCATTCCACACACAAAGTGTGTGATCATGTGAGCCTGAAACAATGTGTTGGCCATCTGGTGAGAATGCCACAGACTGGATGTAATGTGTGTGTCCAGAAAACTGCCCTGGTGTGGTCTCTCCTGCAGCAGCATTCCACACACATATTGTTTGGTCCTGTGAGCCTGAGACAATGTATTTTCCATCTGGTGAGAATGCCACAGACCAAACCCAACTTGTGTGACCAGCAAATGGGCCTGCCACTGTGTCTCCTGTAGTGGCATCCCACACACTAATAGTGTTGTCTCCTGAGCCTGAGACAATGAGGTGGCCATTTGGTGAGAATGCCACAGACAAAACTGGATTTGAGTGTCCAGTAAGTGGGCCCACCACTATCTCTCCTGTAGTGGCATTCCATACACACACTGTTTTGTCATTGAGCCTGAGACAATGTGCTGGCCATCTGGTGAGAATGCCACAGAATAGACTGCATCTGTGTGCCCAGTGAATGGGCCTGCCACCACCTCTCCTGTGATAGTGTTCCACACACAAATTGTTTTATCCTCTGAGCCTGAGACAACATGCTTCCATCTGGTGAGAATGCACAGACCAGACTGTGCCTTTATGTCCTGTAAATGGGCTTCTCACTGTCTCTCCTGTTATGACATTCCACACACAAATTGTTTGATCAGATGAGCCTGAGACAATGTGTTGACCATCAGAAGAGAATGCCACAGACTGCACAGCACTTCTGTGTCCTTTAAATGGGCCTGCCACCATCTCTCCTGTTGAGGCATCCCACATGCAATTGTTGATCAGTGAGCCAGAGATAATGTGCTGGCCATCTGGTGAGAATGCCACAGACGGACAGAATCTGGTGTCCAGTAAATGGACCCACAACCACCTCTCCTGTCATGGTGTTCCACACACAAATTGTTCCATCATCTGACCCGACACAATGTGCTGGCCATCTGGTGAGAGTGCAACGGAATGAACTGTTCCCCCAACTGTTGAAATCATCAACTCCAAGATGGCCAATGAGGCAATCGCCCACGTTCCACAATAATATTCGAGGAATGAACTGGAATAATTGCAGAGACAAGGGAACCGGTTGGCGCAAATGGCAGAGCGGAAAGATAGATATGAGGTGCGCTCTTTGCAATGGCACCGCCGAAATACCGCACGAATTTGGACAAATCAGTCACAAACAATTTGAATCCTCCAGTTCCGTCTGAGAAGCCTGCTGCATCATGGCCATCAGTTCTTCGTCCACCTCACCAAATGAATAATCGAATTACACGCACACATTGATCAGATGCTAGCCACGCATTCACAGCCGAGCACGCCGCCAAGGCACGACCAAAATAGTTTATCAAGCTAAGTGCCTCCACCAAAAGAGTAGTTTCTCTCGAAGAAAGCTCGCAGTTTCCCAAACAGATCGGTTTCGACACCAATATGTTCCAAATGATCGTCCCAAAAACGGCAGGCATAGAACAAGCCGGTGGAATGTATTTATCGACACGGGATTTAAGATCTATGACATCCTTGTTTGCAAGATACGATGTTTCGAGATTGCAGATGTTGAATTTGAGGCCACTGAGAAGAATGCCGAGACAGGAATGTACCATCTGACGGTGAACCTCACGAAGGTCAACCCAAAATCACCGCTCTTCTCTTTGTCGGTGAGGAAATCGCGGAATGATGTATGGAGAGGAATGATGGGAAGGTTTTCATCAGAGGAATTGACATTACTCAACAACGAGCCAAGGCGACGGAGCAATATAACAACGGCGTCGTCCTCGGCATCATCAGCGTCATCAGCGTCATCGGCATGTCGTCGGAGAGCGGTCAAGGAGGAGATACTGAGGGGTTCAATTGATGTGATGAGCTGTCCAACGACAGAACAGAATAGATGCCGCGCTTCACGGTCCGTGAAGTATCCTTCGAGCACTTCCTTGTATAAATCATCCAACGGGTCTTGTCCACCACGATTAGTGCCGGCCTTCAGTAGATGGTTTATGCACTTCTTCTTGTTATAAGCAAACCGCCCGGGAGGATCTAGGATGAATTGACTCGTGACTGCCGCCCACTGAAACAATCCCTCCGCCTTCTTTGCCAGTGCCTCGCCATAATCTCTGAACACGGATGAAGGGAGTCTTCTTGAAGAAAGACAAGAATATCGTCATCCGTTGTGGAAGCCAGCTTGGAATCCGTCATGTGTCTGATCCTGACCGAAGACGCTCCAACAAGCGCAGGCTCGATGCCGTCCTCGGGTCTCGACGTGATGAGAACACGGAAATTCGA
>WITN01001907.1:0-11650 GCA_015025155.1 Lactarius quietus | reverse complement strand
CCCCTCACACACCATCTCCCCCCACCACCATCTCCCCCTCACACACCATCTCCCCCTCACACCCATCTCCCCCCACACACCATCTCCCCCTCACACACTGTCTCACCCTCACACACTGTCCTCACCCTCACCCTCCGTCACCCCCTCCCCCTCACCCCCTCACCCCCTCACCTCCATCACCCCTCACCCTCCATCACCCCCTCACCCTCCATCACCCCCTCACCCTCCATCACCCCCTCACCCTCCATCACCCCCTCACCCTCCATCACCCCCTCACCCTGCTCACCCCCTCCCCCTCCCCTCCCCCCCTCACCTCCTCCCCCCTCACCAGGTCACCCTCACCCCCTGTCACCCCCTCCCCCCTCCCCCTCACCCCCCTCACCCCCTCACCCTCCATCACCCCCTCCCCTCACCCCCCTCACCCCCTCCCCCTCACCCCCCTCACCTCCTCCCCCTCACCAGGTCACCCTCACCCCCTGTCACCCCCTCCCCCCTCACCCTCACACACCATCTCCCCCTCCCCCCTCACCCTCACACACTGTCTCCCCCTCCCCCTCACTCTCACACACTGTCTCCCCCTCCCCCTCACCCTCACACACTGTCTCCCCCTCCCCCTCACCCTCACACACTGTCTCCCCCTCCCCCTCACCCTCACACACCATCTCCCCCTCCCTCCTCACCCTCACACACTGTCTCCCCCCTCCCCCTCACACACCATCTCCCCCTCCCTCTCCATCATCCCTCTTTATGCACACACACACAAATTTATTGATTAGTCACAACTACAATGTTTATTATTTCTTCCCTGCCCTGCCCCACACCACTGCACCCTGCCTCACCCCACCCAGCCTCACCCCATCCCACTCCGAGTCATCTGATACTCAGCTCTAGCTGGCTAAGCTGAGCTCAAGCCACTTTATTTGGGAGTGGCTCAGCTTGGCTCATCCTGTTTTGGTTGAGCCATGCTTAGCCCAGCCAAGCTGAGTCTAGCCAAGCCATGGCAACACTATGGACCAGGTGTGGCTGGGTGAGCTGTGCCCTTAACAGGTGTGCCTGGTGTGCAAGATTCTTGAGATGGTCCTGCCTCTTGCTGAACAGGTGGCCAGGGTGGATAGGGAGGTGTCTGCAGTGTAACCTGTTATGCAGGTGGTTGATGAGGCAGTGCTTCAGGCTTCTGGGGTGCAGCAGGTGCCAGAGGTGGTGCAGGAGGCTGTTGGGGTGGTGCAGAAGGCTGCTGAGGTGGTGCAGGAGGCTGCTGAGGTGGTGCAGGAGGCCGCTGAGGTGGTGCAGCAGGTGCTTGAATCTGTAAACTGGGTGGATGGCTCTCAGGATAAAGGATGTGGGTTTGCATGTTACATTTGATGTCATGTTTGATAGAGATTGATCACTTGTTGGGCCAGTACATGCGGTGTGCATGTGTGCTGTCTGCATCCAATCCAATCCAGCAAGCTTCCTCCAGTGCATGGGCATCAAGTTTAGAACCAGTGCCTGAGTGGACCCAGATAGATTGTCCCCACACAGGGATGCCAGAGTGATTTGGCTTGGAGCAGTAGAGCCATTCATACAGCATGGTGTCATTTGGAAGAGATTTGGTGGAGGTGCAGTTTTTTTAACCATACTGTGTTATGAAGTGCCTCAGCCCAGAGATTCTTGGGTAGCTGAGAGTGGTGTAAGACAGCATGCACACACTCAAGGAGCCTTCAGTTCAGAGCCTCAGCTATACCATTGTGCTGAGGTGTATCATGTGTAGTGAGGCGCTGCCCAATGCCTTCCAGCTGAAGAAATTCAGTGAAGGCATAGCTGGTGAATTCACCACCATGATCAGAGCATAATGCCTTCATTTTGACACTGTGCTGTGTATGCACCTGGGCCATGAAGGTTTTATAGGCATTGAGAGCTTTGTTTTTGGTGCATAGGACATTGGCCATGGTGTAACAGGTAGCATCATCTGTGAATGTGATGTAGTAGTGTCATCCTCCTAGACTGTTAATTGGGGATGGCCCCCACAAGTCAGTGTGTACTTCATCACTGAAGTGTTTAGCGGGGGGGCTTTGCATTCTTTGATGATGGCTTTGTGAGTCATTTTGGCATATTCACATGAATCATATATGAGCTGCGTACCATCATCTAGGAGGTTGATAACTTCAATAGCATGGTTGCACACAAGGGTACAAATGGTGTTGGCAGAGATGTGGCCAATGCATTGATGGATGGCAAGCATGTTGATGTTCCTGTTTGGTGGTGTGTCATATGCCAAGTATGCATGTTCCACTGTCATGTTTGACACTGTTCGGACTAGTTGATCAGCAGGATTACAAGTTCTTGGAGTATCAGAATGCTTACTACTCAGTTATGACTATGATAGTAAGCAGTTATTAGTCATGGACACTGACATGTCACCAGTGGAGTAATGTGAAGTCTGGGGGTGGCAGCAACTAGTTTGTCAGTTGCAGCGAGCAGGTCTGAAGTGGTGCCAGTTCATTGGCAAAGATGCACAGTATAGCAAGAGGAGACCTGAGTGAAACATGAAAAGCAGTGACTTAAAGCAAAGGTAAAGAGCAAGGCGAAACAGGGAGAGATAATCACACGCCATAAGTGAGAGATGGGGGAATGCCATATGGTGTTCATACCACCATGTCAAAGGATCCTTCACATTCTCGATGTCAGTGGAAAGATAGCGGTCAAGTTTGTCACCATGATCCAAGGACATGGATGCAAGGTCAGGTAAATGGTAAAAAATGTTGTTTGACTGGCAAGAGATTGTTTAGGGAGTTGAATGGGAAGCTGTATAACTCACAGAAGTGCTATGAGATCCCTGAATGGCATTGCTCTGACCTCTAGTGACTGCTGGCACATAGCGATCAAATTCATGGCAAACAATTTCACAGGCATCTTGAATCCATGGAACCTCCCACTTCTGTCTTTTGAAGTATTCAAGTTTGTGGCAAGGGTGAAGAACTAGAAACAGTGTTAGTGATAGTATAGGGAATAGAAGAAACTGATAGCCATACCCATGGCAATCCAGTAGATGTCAGACTGGTCAGTCTTGTTATAGTACTGGTTCATCACCCTCTTGCCAATAGCAAGAGCGGTGTGGATGGCAAGGGAGAATCGGTGTGGGCTGTCAGACGAAGTTGCAAGAACCTTGTCAATGTGATCCATTGTGGGGATCATGGTTGCTAGGTTTGGGGTTCCTCATGAGAAGAAGAGAGTTGCATCTTTGGAAATCTATTGAAGAAAAAAAGATTGAGCATAGAATGAGGGGATGAAACAAATATACCTGTAACACATCTTGGAGTTCTCCTGCAATCTTCCACTCTGCTGATACCAATTTGTATTTGCAAAGGTCAAAGTCCTGAGTTGCAGTCATGGTGTTGATTGCCAGGCAATATTTCATCGCAAAGTCAAGCATGTCAAACATGGAATTCCACCAAGTGGAGAAATCACGTGGCATCATATGGTGAGGAAGGTGATGTGCAGCCACTGTAGTGTACCACCATGGGAGGAGAATGGTTGGGGAGTTCTTGAGAGCAAAGGCCATTTTTCAGAGCTTTGTCAACAAGTCAGGCAAGTTAGGGTTAGGGGTGGCACAAACAATCAATGTCAACAATCGGTCAACAAACCTTGCTCAACATTGATTGTACAGGCTGTATGTTCGCTTCCAACTCCCCCACCTGTTCCTCAGTCAAACCCTTGCAAAGGTCTACCCAGGCATCCAGTGGCTCATTGTCCTCATTGTCATCCTCCACATCCTCTGTTTCTTGCACTGATTGCTCCTCAATATCAAGTTCCTTGGTCAAGTCAGCAAAAGCTCACACCATGACATCAAGATCCTTGTCTCTTCTCCCCTTCAGTAAGTCAAATTGTTTTAGTATCACTTTTGCCGAGATACTTAGTGTGTGTGTGAAGCAGCATGTTTGGTTGGCTGCACCCGGGAAACTGTCGAGAACCTCACTGAGGTGCTCGATCATGGTATCATTATTTGATGTGTTGTTGGAAGTGATACTAAGGATCTACATTAATCATAAGTCTTTCATTCTTTTCAGTTTCAATTGTATGCTCACACCTTTTCCTCAATCCCAAATGTCCACAGAACCTCTGCAAACATGATTGCTAAATTCATACCAGTGTGAGTTTTTGGCACTGCTACTATGTCAAGCAACATTGACAAGGGATTTCCCTTGTGCTTGAGATGGACAGTGAGTGCCACATATGCCTTGTGGTTGGGCAAAGTCCATGCATCAGTGGCAAAGTTTAGCTTGCCTTTGAAGCTCTGGCATCACTGCACTGTCACTGCATCATCAGTAAGTGATCTTTTCGTATTGTTTTTTCCTTTCTGAGCTCACCTGTAACATTTTAGCTATGCATTGACAAACACTGATGAACATGTGCTTCACATCATGTGAGACCATCTCAGCGGATGGAATATAACACTCTGGTCGACCCATTTTCATGAGCAAGTGGAAGGCACTGTCATTAACAACCTGGAAGGGCTGCTTGTTTTCTGCAATCCACCGGACAAACTCACCACTGACAACCATTTATTAGAACTTGGGCACATCATCCATGGTGCGGAAGTTTGACTCACCACGCCTCCAACCTGGTGTGCACCTGATGACTGTAAGTGACTTTACTCTTCCCAACCTGTTAGAATGCCATGGTGATTGACCTGTTCAACCCTTCTTTCTTTGACAGGGCCTCACATGCAACCTTGAGGTTCCCCATGGTATCTGCAGCACCAATGACTTCGACTCCCCAGCAAATCTTCGCATGTCGGCAAAGATTGCTTGTCAAGCTGGAGTCACTGGTGTAGAGGTATTATTGGATGAACTTTGACTTGCAGCGACAGTGCATTGCCCTGCACTCAAAGACATGTGCTTTATGGCCATCAAAATACTCAATCGTGGGGGATGCTTTGAAGAAACATAAACAGGTGCGTCCCACTTCTTAGAGATGTGATCTGACATTGTATCAGTATGCTAATGCCTTATGAACAGGGGAACACAAACTTACTTAGCTCAGTAATATCTTCTTCTTCTTGGGGTTCATCGTCTGACTCCAACTCACCTCCTCCATGCACTGTTTCAGCATCTGGGTGTTCATATGTAACAGAACAACTCTGTTCTTCATCGCTACTCTTATCCATATCTTCAAGATTTCGATTTGGGGGATGGGCACAAGTGCAAGGTTGAGGTGAGTCAGAGGCTCATCCAACTGAAACTTGTTGACCCATGTTCACTTTTGTTTTAAATTTGCCAGTCCTATTCACCATGACTGGCTTTGGTTTCTTCCAGGAAACGACTGGTCCTTCATCTTCAGCAAAGTGAGCAGGGGGATGATGCTTCTGTGGTCCTTCCATTATGTTGGGGTCCATCTCAGCACTTCTTCGTGGCAAAGACATATTGACTTTGAAGACCTGTAGGAAGATGTGTTGGGAATCCAAATGAAGGACACATTGGGAATCCAAATGAAGATGTGATGAAGACTCAGTGTGGCACAGCCTACTACCGGAACAAATGTATTTGGGTGCTCATATCGAGATAGTGTCAAACATATATGGGCAGGTGATGAGTGTGAGGGTTTGCAAGGGTCTAGTGTAGATATTGGGACTCAGTATTTGTCTTGCAAGCTCTGAAAAAATGTTCTCCCACCTTAGCACTGCACCGAAAGCACTGCCCCAAAAACCTGAAAACCTGGGGCTACCTGTACATGGGTAAGGGTTTTTCACAGGTAGCCAAACTGTGACCCATACCTGTACCTCCTCTACCCATACCTGGAACCCGTGCAGTTTCACAAAACCCCTGACATACACTAAGTGATGTGCACCATAGGACACCTATACTTGTATATAAGAGGTGTGTGAGCCTCTTCATACTCTTCAGCTTGTAATTTGCCTATATCTTGCAATTCATTGCCTTCTACTCCTCTCATCTTCTGTCTCACTTGGCTGTCAAAGCCTCATTGAATCCTCAAGTCACTGAGGAATCAAAGACAAGCTATGTTCTTCTGTACTGAAGGATAATAAGAGAAGTCAAGTCTGACAATGCCAGAGCCATAGGGGCTCAACTATATGGCTACAGAGAACAATAGTGTACTAGAAGTGAGTCACAATAGACTCCTAGTACCATATGGGGAAGCAAAGGTGAACAGAAACAAGGGTAAGAAAAAAAAGGGTCATTCTACATGTAATCAACTAGTAAAAGTACATGTCACCTAGTCAGAATCCATTGGCCCAGTAGAGGTCATGGTCATGCTTTTTGTAGTTGCCTCAGCCATCACCCTCCTCTTGTTCAGCTGGATAGCATGTGTGTTGGTGAAGGTAGCTGAAGGCTCTTGTTCCCTTGTAACATGGACACTGCTTGTAAAGGGGGAACTCCAACTCTGTGTTTAGGATTAGTGCACCCACACTTAGTGCATACCTCTGGGCCCACTCCTCCTGCTCTAACAACTTGACCTTCTCCAACAACATCATCTCTGCTGTTGATGTAGTGTTATCACCTAACACTTGCCTGGCTTAGGTGGATGTGTAGAACAGCAACACTGAACAACTTAGTGAAATGCACAAATGTAACCCCACTAGACCTCTCATAGGATCTAGGGCTGTTAAAAGACTGGCTCACAAGTCAGCCAATCAAAGGGCAATGATAGACAAACTGTCATGATGAAAGAGATGAGAGGATGAGACTTCATGGTGACAGTCAAGAAGACTAAGCTTGTAGCATTATCACCCAATGCTAGTCTGACTTGAACTTGTGATTTAGTGGTGTGGCAAGATGAATAGATGAACACGCAATGTAATGAAGTCGCATGGCCTCTAGGTCTCTGGTGTAGACACTAGGGTAGTCAAAGACTAATCTTTAATTGATAGATTGATTCTGAAGACAAGGTATTCTGAGTGAGAGAGCAAGAGAGAGAGAGAAGAGGACAATGGTGATGATTCAAGAAGACCAAGCTAGAGAGCTATGGTCTCAATATGTTGGTTTACTAGCTGAAACCTGTGACAATGTCACGGAGTACGTATTATGTAGCATGAGTACAACGGTAACTTTTTGCCTGCCTATCTAATGACTACTGCCTTCTTCTCCCAGTGTCAGCGTTGATGGATTGCTTCCGGTGCCCCTTGAAGTGCTTGACCGTGTACCATAGTTAGATGTGGAGGTCATAGACTGAGACAAATTGGATGTAGAAGCCGGAGAGTTGGACAAGGTGGATGTAGAAGCCGGGGACAATGACAGTACAACTTTTTTCTTGCCTTTCTTGCTACTGGTACTCGCAGGAGTAGGCGAGTCGAAATCGTACAACCTGCGCCTCTGCTTCGGAGTTTGTGGAGGTTCAACTGGTGTGAATATTAACACAATAGTTTCATCGAAAAATGAGTAATTTCTCACCTGACTCCAGCGTAGCAACCGTGTTAGGTCATCCAAGGAATGTCACATTGTCCACATTGACGTAGAAGCAGTTTCCGGATTCACCGGTGGTGAGAGAGATGCGAGTGAGACGACCTCCGATTCCAACATAACTGTTGTTTGCAGGAATAGGTTTCTTAGCCTTGTAGTGCGGGGAGTCCAGTATCAGTGCATGGATTGGGAAAATTTGTTGTGAGCGGAAGGCGTAAGTATATTGGAATGCATCAAGGTTGAATGTTGCGCTGTTAGAGTCTCTCGCTGAAGCTGTACTGGTGGCATGAATGTAGGCGTAAACCTGAGGATCTATGGAATCTGCTGATACAAGCTTAATCAGCAAGATTAGTCGAGCAGCGAAGGAAATGCAATTTAACATACCCAAACAATGTCCCCTATGAAATCATAGTCTTCCCAATCCAATTCGGTTGCTCTCACATTTGCATTAGCGCTATACTGTGCGATCTGAAGTCGGGTTATCAAAGTGCATGCGACGAACCCAAAAAGTTGAGACATGCATTAGCATACACAAAAAACTTGTTAACATCTTCAAAGATGATATTGTCAGTATTAAAATATCGAAGAGCACCAATAGCCGTCATACCGGGAGCGATGTAGAATTGGGCATCAAGTGAATCAATATCAATCCCGATGATGGAGGTGCTCCCAATCTGTGTAGGGTGAGATGAAGACATACATTCAAAATTCTGTTTTCTGTTAGTGAGTTGGGACGTACCACATCGTAGCTTATATACCTTGTATCCAGGTTCTCAATGGTTCTAGTAGGCTGGAGGATGTACCACATCGTAGCTTATATACTTTGTAACCAGGTTCTCAATGGTTCTAGTAGGCTGGAGGAGACAAAAGATTTATCAGTGCTATGTTACCAATTAGGCTCAGGCTTGGAGATAGATTTATCACCTTGCGAACAGCTAAGTGTTGGGGAGTGCCAGATCTCAGTTTGGAACGACATTGGATGTATCAGTCTTTGTGGAATGCAAATCGAGTACGAGAACATGAACAGCAATATCATGAGTGACAGTAGCAATGTCCAGCCACGATCCACATCTGACTGCTCCCTTAAACTTAGATGTCAGCATGGCACGTGATTTCACACAAACTGTTTGTTGCTGAGCCCTGATTCTCCAGTCAGAGCTTGGACCCAATTCACAACTTCTCCTGCCACCGGTATTCAATCTCAATTTTCACGTAGCTCTCAGAAATGTTTATTGAACAGCAATGAGTCCAGGAAACAAATTAGAGTCTGCTCTGCAGTAACTCCAGACATGCAAGTCAGCTAAGATGGGGAATGGGTAGAAGTTGTTAAAATTTGTTGAGAAAACTAATCTATGAGGACATCTTTATAAACTACATTTGTTGTTGTCTGTACATGTTCTCCGAGCAGCACTTTCAATCTGGCATGAGAAGTAACTCATGAAAGTGCGACGTACAGTTGACCATGGGCAAATACAGGAATATGCAGATCTAAACCAACATATTTTATGGACTGCCCTTGAGCTTTGTTTATGGTCATAGCGAATGCGAGTCAAACGGGAAATTGGTGTCTTCGAAACTTGAAAGCTATCTGAGTCGTGTCTGTTGGAATGAGGGATATCCGGGGAATGAAGGCTGATTCACCTTTGTGGTCTCCTCCTAAAATTTTGACTTCGATTACCCTTTCTGACATTCTCTGAACTACCATTCAAGTCCCATTGCAAAGACCTCTAGAAGGTGAAATGTTCCGAAGAAGGATAAGTGGACAACCAACCTTCAACGGCAGCTCTCCTGGTGGAAGACTCGAAGAGTTTATTGATCTAAGAAATTCAACGGGGATTGGGGGTGAATTTGGTTCCCATTCGGAATCTGCACTGGGTTCTTGAATAAGCGTATCAGCACTGAAATAAGTTCGAGTCATGCCTGTCATCTTGTCCAGAATCATGTCATTGGTCTCAGTGACATCCACATTCCGTGCTGCAAGGATGGAGCGATTTAAGAAATATGCAGGAGGAGGTGGGGGAACAGAATCAATGCCATGATAGATAAAGGAGACCAGTTCGTCGATTGAGTGAGTTATGTTACTTTCAGGAAGGGAGATCTCGCCTGAATCATCGGATAGCTCTTTGCCATGACCCACAGCAAGAAGCCAGTCGGCAAATGTAGCTTCCAATGTGTCAAGTGGAGAAGTACCCCATAACAATCGCATGTTTCATCGTAAGTATGGTGATTGAATTCCAAAGGTATGATTGCTGGATTGTGGACTGTATGATGTCGTCCCGTGAACCATTTTTGACCACTGGGAGAGTCTGCTGAAAATCACCTCCAAAAACTACTGTGATACCACTGAATTGGCGATCACTATCCCTAATGTCTCAACAAGTGCGATCAAGAGCTTCAGGGGTGTTGCGGTGCTGGGGACCGGCTTCATCCCAAATTATCAAATGGGTTTGCCGGATAAGATCAGCTCGTGGACTCTCTTTTGCAATAGAGCAAAACGAGTCATCATTAAGGCCCTCTACTGGAATTTTAAACATAGAATGAGCAGTTCTGCCACCAGTGATAAGGAGTGCAGATATTCCTGAGGACGCAACACACAATACAACTGAGGATTGACCCCAGATTTGGTAGCAAATGGTATTGTAAATAAATGTCTTGCCTGTACCTGCGGGACCATGTAGGAAGAATAATCGACTGGTGTCTGAATTTACAGAGGAAATGATGGTGTCAAAGGCAAGTTTTTGGTCATCATTGAAAACTTGAATATTAGTGTTTGCGAGTTGTGTTTCGGCAGATGGTTTGTAATCCAACTGCTCAGCAATAAGAGGATTTACAATTCTTGAATTCCAGTTGATAACGGGACGAGGCATTGAGGGCCACTGATCAAGAGTGTGTCCATTCTCTTGGAGAAGAGACTCGACGATGTGTAGACCATAATTGTAGATGTCTTCTTGGGACAGGTTTCGGAAACCAAGGCGCTGAAGACGATACTTCAAGTCATCACATATTTTCTCGCGAAATTCTGTCCATAACCCTGCAGGCCAAGAGGGTTCACAGAAAAGGAGAAGTGTTGTGAAAAGTTGGCGTAGTTGATGCCCAACCTGCATCTCTTGTGCATCTTGCAGACACAGCTGCCATTCACCATCATCTTCTAACAATCCCTGGGCAAGGCATCAGCTTCAAAAGTTTCATGTACAATGCCATTATAAGTCTGTAGAGTTGTAAAGGAAGATGCTCTGGTGACAGTTGTAAGTAGTGTCTGAAGAAAAAATCGTTCTCCGGCAACTGGTGGAACAAAATACATCCATCCTAAGGCGAATGTTTTCTTCTTCCGGAGTGTCCACATTTTTCTTTTGTCATCCCAGCAAAAGTGCTGAGGAAATTCCTGATACGTTAGTTTATGGGCCTGCATGCCACTGGGTCCAGAATCTGTGTTTGCTGCAAAAAATGCTGTTAATTTTGTTGATTCTTGAGATGCCCATTCCATGACTACATCAATAGAGTCATTAGGATTGAACATGACCATATGGTGACCGGGGAGATGAACTTGCAATCGAACGACATTCGGAATCTGTTCATGGGTGTTGAAATGAAATATTCGCTGCTTCTGAGGCAGATACGTATCGGCCAGTGATATACCATGTAATCTCATCGTTGCGACTAATACCAGCTGAAATCCGATCACTTCCCTTGTGGATATATTTGAATGCATATTTGAAAGACCCAAGGGAGACTGCACACTCAACATTGATATGACAATCATATCTGATGGTATTAGATGTCAAACTGATAAACATAGTATATTAAATAAAAAAGACTCACTTTGCAGAAAAATAAGGTGAATATGGAACAATCCAGCAATTGTCTACCATGAAGCCAGCAACGTCATGTGCTTGACCATAATTAGGGTGGCGGTAATTTGGGTAACCCTCGGAATTCATATTTGTCACTTCTGAGAATTCTTTTGGGTAGTGTTTTGTGCATTTATTATTCTCCATACAAGGAGAACGCGGATTGGCAGTTCCACAAGGGCTGTGAACCATACAACGCTTAACCGTTGCAAAAAGTAGAAGCTCGGTGATTGGGTCAGGCCAATATGCTTGAATTACAGTATCAATGTCAGCCAGTGTCATGAGTTTGTTGTTTTCATCCAGAAATATAAGCAAGTGGATGTGCGGAAGTCCACGTTTTTGGAGTTCAATAGTCTATACATAAGCAACTGTCTTTCCGAAACCCCCTTCTTATAAATTTCTTTG
>WITN01001906.1:0-11658 GCA_015025155.1 Lactarius quietus | reverse complement strand
ACCACAAAGATAATATAGATTATCTGTGGTCTGTCAATTGCTTTGATTAGATGGTCCGTTCGACATTACAAGTACTCCTTAACTCTTATCATCTCATATCTAATCATAGATCATCAGTTTTATTCACTTAGGTATCATTGCCATCCCAGTTGTCAGATCATGATTACATTCTATCTCATTAACTCACGTGGTCACTGGGCTGAGTTATTATAATCTGCATTAGCACGGATTCGAACACAGGACCTCATTATAAGTACTTACATAATCATTGTCATTGGCAAAATGCACCATTACGCCAAGTTGTTATGATTGGTATCATATGGCCTGACTTAGGCCCTACACACGATGGCAATGTAACGTGACTTAGCAGCGGTGTGTCAACACACGAAGGTGTGACCTGTTCCAAGGTCGCTTGAAAGCGCCTTCCTAAGAGAGTTTGACAAGAGGCGGGTATGAAGAAACCCCGACTAGATTCGATGATGATACAAGAGAGTCAAGCTGTCGACCACATCAGTCGACAGCCACCTTATAACCAGTTCTTGACTGAACGCCTTCGTCAGTGATTCAGCCACTACTACTAATGCTCGGTAATCATCCACTAATACTATCAGTAATCATCAGTAATCGTACAGTAATACCCGAGGAACACCACGTCATAGTATGCATAAGAACCACGCCGCCGTATGAGTAAGATTCGGGAGCGACTTGTCATCCCGCTTACACTGATCTTAGTTCGTAACATCACCCCTTTTCAAGGGGGAGCGCCCACGCTCCACCACCCAGTTAGTCACCATGGTTAGTCCTACATCTGTCTCGTGTTCGTCTCGTACCCTCCTGAGCACGTGTGCACGACCTAACCTCCTCGCCGAGTGCATCGCTCTGTCGACGTGGACGAAGATGTCGTCCTCCAGTTTCTTGATGGCTTGTTCGAGCTCGGCCACAACTTCCATGGATGCGCGGTAGCGCCTCACTTCGGCTTGGAGGGAAATGTCTCCAGCCTCGCGAGTGCTTCGTCTACCTGTCGCTTCCCACGGAAGTCAGCGGGAAGTGCCTGAGCTCTTCGCGAGTATACTCAGCTGCAGGGCCTATGTCTCGGCATGGTTCGGCGTGGATGTCCGCTCGTAGATGGGGGAATACTTCCCCATCGTCCTGAACACCTCGGGGTTGTCTAGCATGCGGACTCGCATGTACTTGGCTGGGATATGTCGCCCTTTGTGCTCGATGACCATCGGGGACCCAGTTCATCCCATTGTTGAGGATGAACCTCTGGGGGTAGGCGATATGGCATGGAGAGGGAGCCGCGTCGCATACGTTCGGCGCGTAGCGAAGGGCGATGGGTCGCGGTCTGCCGTATAGGGGGGTAGACCGCGCACTCCATATCCCTGCTCCGCCGTTGGTCTGTAGACAACAGCAACCGGCGGTGGTCGCTGCGTGTCATCGTGGGTTTCTTCGGCAATGATGCGGACTTGGTGAGGTATAGGTAGGGGAGCACAGTGGCAGTAGTTGGGGGGCTGGTCGCACTGAACGCAGACGACTCGGGCGGCGTGGTACGACTCATCACTGTTGTCGTCTTCTTCTTCGCTGTCTTCGCTGACGGCGGTGGTGGCGAGCGAGACGACAGAGGGGTTGACTGCCATAGTGGTGAGCGAAGCAGCTGAGGGGTTACTGGTGGTGAAGGGTCGATTGATACTTCCCTCGTTAATAGCCGTATTCTCATCCTCCTCTCCGCTGCCATCATCTTCACTATTTGATCCATCCTCCACGCCGTCATTACCTCCTTCAAGAGGCCATACTCCTCCCTCATCTTCCTCCACTCTGCCGCTTGCGGGAGTGGGGAATCGCCTGCAAGCCTCGGCCAGGTCTTGGGTGGCTTGGTCTTGCTCAGCAACAGTTCTGACATGCTCGATGGCTGAGCAGAATGGATCGTCGATGTTATTGTTCCCATCGTAGGTGTCGAGGGTGTCGATCTCAGGGAGGGTGATTTCGTCAAGTCAGACAATGGAGAGAGGGACATTGGTCATTGTGCGAAGAGGTAAGGGGGTTGATGGTATTGTTCCAACCACTGATTAGTACGTTCGGATTGCCCATCTGTCCTTGGGTGGTAAGCAGTCGATATGTTTTGTTGTATTTGGAGGGTTTGGCATAGTTCTCGCATGAACTTTGCCGTGAAATGAGGGTCTCGGTCACTGATTATCTTGCTTGGGAGTCCAAACCGTGGGAGTACCTTTTGGGCATAGAGTATCGCTGTTTCTTCTCCTGATATTGTCTCCCGGCATGGCAGAAATATCGACGCTTTAGAACAGTCATGATCTGTGATTGTTAGAATTGAATCATATCCATCCGATTGGGGTAACTTAGTTATAAAGTCCACCGTGATGACTTCGAAAGGGGTAGCCTCCATTCGCGGGTAGATGGGTTCGAGTGGTGCCCTGGTGGGTCGAGTGTTGACCTTGTGTCATTGGCATTCTGCGCATCCTTGAACGTAGTCGACGACGTCAGTTTTCATGTTAGGCCACCAGTAGTGTCGAGCCAACAGCTTGTGTGTCTTTGCTATTCCTGGATGTCCTGCCGTTATCGCATCGTGGCACTGCTTTATGATTTCTCTCAGTTCTTTGTTTTTCTTGGCAGTGACCACTACTCGTCCGTTCTTGAACCATACCCCGTCTATCTTTTTGAGCTCGTGTGGGCTAATCCATGCTTTGATTTGTGTTTCTTCTTGTTTGATGGGTGCCCCTGTAATTCCCGTGATCGTTCATATGAAGATTTCATTTGGTAGTACGGTGACTCGGTCGTTGTCTTTTTCTCCAGTGTCGTAGTCTGGTCTTCTGGACAACGCGTCTGCTCTGCCGTTGGCTTGTCCCTTGAGGTGGTGTATTTCAATGTCGTATTCCTCTAGTTCGAGGACCTCTCGAGCTACTCTTCGACTGATCTTCTGTGGGTCTCGCCAGTATTGTAGAGTCATGTGGTCCGAAAATACTCTGACCTTGTGTGGGGATCCCACTAGTAGGTATCTCCAATTTTGTAATGCCTTTACGATGGCTAGTAGTTCCAGATTGTATATGTCATAGTTTCGTTCGGCTTCATTGAGTGTGGCCGAATAAAACGCAACTGGGTGTTTCTTGCCATCGGATCCCTTCTGCATCAGAACGGCGCCAACCACGAATCCTGATGCATCTACTTCAAGGTCGTATTGTTTTTCCGGATCGGGGTGAACGAGGATCGGGTTACTTGTGATGCGATGTTTGAGCGTTTCAAAGGCTGTTTGTTGGGTCGATCCCCAGTGCCATTCGGCATCTTTCTTCGTAAGCTCGTTCATTGGTTTGGTGATGTTGGCAAATCCTCGAATAAAGGGGTGGTAAAAATTGCAAAAGCCCAAAAAGCTGCGTACATCTTTGACCTTTGTTGGTGTTGGCCATGTGCGAACTCCTGTAATCTTCGCAGGGTCCATGCGCGTCATCCCCTTTTCAAGGATTACCCCCAGGTAATCAATTGATGGTACATGAAACGCGCATTTTGATAATTTGAAGTAAAGGTCATGGGTGTCGGCGACTGCAAGAATGGCTGATATGGCAGCTGTATGCGCTTCACTTGTGCATTGGAAGGTGCCACAATCGTTGGTGGCGACGGCAATGTCATCCATGTAGATACGTATATGGGTGCCTTTTGTTGTGAATTTGGTGATGACCGGTTGGTATATTTTGTTCATAAAGGCCTGGAATGTGGCGGGTGAGTTGCAGAGGCCGAAATACATGACCGTGGGTTCAAAAAGGCCTCGTCTTGTTTTGAACGCTGCTTTGTGCTCGTCGCCTTCCTTGATTCGGATATTGTTATATCCCTGCCTGACATCGAACTTTGAAAATAGAACTGCTCCTCCAAGATCTTGCATTAAATCTGTTATTAGAGGGAGTGGGTATTGGTTTCGCACCATCCATCGATTTATAGTGCGATAGTCTTGAACCGACGAAGTTTCTCATCTTTCTTTTTAATAAAAAAGAAGGATGACGCGTAAGGTGATTGCGAGGGTCGGATATACCCTTTTTTGAGGTGCTCGTCGATGAAGGTGTCCAGAGCTTCATCTTCCGTCCGGGTCATAGGATAAAGCCGACATGTGATCGCAGTCGGGGCGTTAGGTTGGAGCGTGATTGCATGATTGCAAGGTCGCCTCTCAGGCAGCCTTGTCAATGCTTCTTCATCAAATACCTTGCGGAATGCCTCGTATTGTGGCGGTAGTACCGCGGTTTCTTTGTCTTTGGGTTTGGCCGCAATAGCGTGTTCGACTGTGGGGACTATCACTCTTTGTCCTCACGTCTCTTCTTGTTTTAATTGTTCCACTATGTGTTCTTTGGATTTTGTCAATAGATGGGCCAGAATGTTTCTTCTGTTGGCCGCGTTGACTGTTTTGATGGTGACTGGCAAGTGTGCTCGATTGATGGTTCCCCTTTTCCAGTCGAAACTGCGGTTCGTAGGCTGCTAGCCACAGATACCTGAACAGTATGTCTTCTTTTCCTATGTTCGTGACTAGGAACCTCATTTCCTTGTTATCCCATTGACGTTGACTTGAAGAAAACGTATTGAGTTATACGCCCAGTTTGTTTGTCGTATCGTCGATATTGTAGATTCGCTTGGGCGTGTCTAGTAGTCGTGTTTTTATCCCCATTCGCTGGAGAAAGCTTTCGCTCACAAAGTTATCAGTGGCTCCTGAGTCCACTAGTGCTTTTACTTCGGCCATGTTGTAACGTGTGTGTAGTTGAACTGGAATTCGCATAGAATGGTAGCGCATAATATACACTGAGTTACAACGAAGTGCCCTCACCCAGGCCGTCGGGTTCAGGCGTCTGAAAAATCCGTCCCCATCAACTTTTGTAAGATGAGGTCCTTTACGTCGTCTCCTTCGCTGGCTACTCCTCTCAGCCAGTCTTCGGCTTTGTCTCGTCGGTCTTTGGTTTCTCTTTGGTGCTCCTGATTTGTTGGCGTTTGTTTCGTCGTGGCTGGCGACAGTCTCGACTGATGTGCCCCATCTTGTCGCAGTTGTAGCAGCGGACCTGGCTGAAGTCAGGTCGGTTTCCTCGCTGCCTTTGAAGGTATCCTCCCCTTGGTGGGAAGGGAGGTCGTGGATTATTGACAATATCCTCTGCTCCTGCGAGTCTTCCTCTGACTCGATCGGCTGATGTATCCATTGCGTTGGGATGTGGTAGTGGGTGAGCAGTTTTGTCAGTGCTCCCGATTGATTCTTGTTAGTGGATCCTTTGAACATGTCTAAGTTCCCGCGCACCGTCTGCATATGGATCCATTTTTGTTGCCTTTTGAGAGCTGATGCTCTCCATTCTTCATAATTTCTGGGGTCGTCGTTTGGTACATTGCTTTGTAGAGTGTCCTGGGCAATCCCTTTATGAAATACTTTAGGGTTTGGCTCGGCATTGATGTCGTATCCTGCGTAGCGAACGAGTTGTTCGAATAACGCGATATAGTTGTCGATTTTCCTTCCCTTCATCCTGATTCCAGCGTCTAGTTGAGCCTGGGCTCGTTCCTTGCTGAGTACGTCAGCAAACTGTCGTCGAAAGGCTTGTAGAACATTATTCCACAGCCTGTTGTTGAACTGGCTGAGCCCTCTGGCTACTTCCTTACCAACCATTGGTTGGCGGACATGACCCAGGCGTTAACCAGATCTCCTTGAACGTAGGTGAGGAATAACATAGCTTTTTAATATTTATTCCTCATTGCTGAGTGACTTGCGTTGACTCCTGTGTAAATTTCCCATTGAAGGATGAATCCTTCGACCTTTGACCTGTCTCCGTTAAACAAGGTTGGAGGGTTTCCTATGAATTTGTCTGTAGTGTTGCCCCTCCTTGAGGTATTCCTCCTGGCAGTCCTCCTCCACCCATGGGTGGTCCTCCTGGCGGTCCTCCTCCACCCATAGGTGGTGGTCCCCTGGCGGTCCTCCCGCAGGTGGAGGGCCTCTTTGATCTGGTTGTCTGTACGCCCTATGGAGTTGTTCGAATGGTAGAGGAGGTGGTTCGTTGTAGTCAAAGTCGAATCCTCCTGGGTGATCTGGTTCGTCTGGCCCCATGGCCCTTCGTGCGGCTCGTATGTCTTCTGGGTTCATGTTCATGACATGACCCGTCCTCTTGTCAATGACCAATGGAGTTGCTTCTTCGATCTGCGTTTGAGTGGCCATTCTGATTGGGTCAGGGATGTGTAATGTAGCTGTTTGAGTGATGATTTCCTCAACAGCGGGTTCTTCTTCGTGAATGTAAATGTTTTCTGGCTCGTTCTCTATTGATGGAGTATGGATCCGTTTGCTCGTGTGGCTGGTGTCTGACCTTGCTGGTGTTCTGTGCTGGAGCTCCGGGGATAGAGGTTCCAAATGTATTTCCTCTTCTGGTACTCCGTCGATTCTTCCTTGCTCTTCGATGTCCCGTGCTTCTGTTAGTAGGATATTGCAATTGAGGTCGTTGCCGGCTGGTCTGGCCGCTTCAAAGTATTCTTGAGTCCGATTCCACCTAAGTTCCACCCAACAATACCTTCCGTGATGGAAGATGATAGGGTGAAATCGTTGGGCTGTGGCTGCTTCGGCGTAGTACCCAGTATTGAAGTGTTCTAACTCCACTTCTTCTGTCATCTGGGATCGTCCTCCAACGAATCTGATTGATGACATATCTTGCAGGAGCGTCCCTTTCCCTGGAGTTGATTTGAAATGGTTGGAAGTCCCACCCGTCCTTGGTTGTAATTGACGCCACGGCGTGTGAGGAGAGCTTGACTCTAATGTTATGATTGGTATCGTATGGCCTGACTTAGGCCCTACACACGATGGCAATGTAACGTGACTTAGCAGCGGTGTGTCAACACACGAAGGTGTGACCTGTTCCAAGGTCACTTGAAAGCGCCTTCCTAAGAGAGTTTGACAAGAGGCGGGTATGAAGAAACCCCGACTAGATTCGATGATGATACAAGAGAGTCAAGCTGTCGACCACATCAGTCGACAGCCACCTTATAACCAGTTCTTGACTGAACGCCTTCGTCAGCGATTCAGCCACTACTACTAATGCTCGGTAATCGTCCACTAATACTATCAGTAATCATCAGTAATCATACAGTAAATACCCGAGGAACCACGTCATAGTATGCATAAGAACCACGCTGCCGTATGAGTAAGATTCGGGAGCGACTTGTCATCCCGCTTACACTGATCTTAGTTCATAACACAAGTGGCCGACAGTAGCTATACAGATAACTCTCCTATAGAGAGTAAGGCAGCGACTCATAGCACACAATGTGAGTTTGGAAGCCAAGTGCAATTAAATACACAGTTGTGACATTCACCTTTGAACGAACACAAGTCAAATCATATTTTCGAAACAAAACGAAGGTAATATCTATTGGTATCAATTTTTACCCTTGCTCCTCTGAATCGTATTCCTAGTACTCTGCGCAATGTAATTTGCCATTACAGTTGTCCCTCTGGTGGCCCGCCTGTTACCTTGGATGACGCCTACGTCAATCCCTTCATGGACCTCCTGCTCCACCACTGGCACAGGAATGGCTCACATCGGGATTGTTTTCCACAGCCCCAACTGACTCAGAATCTGAAGCAACGTTCCTGCATGGCGAAGAGATGGGAGACACATCATGGGAGCCACAGCCACAGGAGCTGCAGAGCTGCAAATGCAGGTGTGGGAGATGGACGGTTGGGAGCCATTGTTTGTGGATATGCTGCCATGGGACGTCGAAGGGGCGAGAGAGGGACTGTTAGACAGTGTTCCTATCTGAACAATGTCAGTGTTTATTTCATGCGCTGGATGAGGTCGTCGACATTGTCAACATCTTTCCGAACTACGGGTGGCAAATCCAGAAATGCCAAGGCAGCGGAGGACGTGCAGAAAATCTGGCTGTCATACCAAGCCAGAAGGGCCTTGTAATATGCCAGTGAAAACTTTAAGATCATCCGCTTGTAGCTGCGGAAGTGTTGACCCAATCAACACTGCTCACACCTTGGACTTGTCAGAGAATGTCTGATCAGGCCCACAGATGAACGTGAGCTATATCACATTAGTTAGTTGAGCTATCAGCAGTGAAAACGAATGCACAACTGTGGCTGCATGTTACGTGCGCTGCACGTGAGCCTGACTTTGGCAACGTAAGGTGAACGCGGTGACTTAACAACCCGTTAACTCTAGCACGAAGGCAGAGTATCGTCTCAACGCGCGAAGGCGGAGTCTTGCTTTGATAACAACGCGGTCCGAAAGGACGAAGAGAGAGAGAGAGAAAGAGACCTGCTTGTTCGATATGAGAAGTGTACAAGAACTTCAAGCTGTCGACCACAACAGTCGACAGCTTCCTTATAACGGTAAGTAACACGCCACTACTACTAGTAACAACGTACAACGCTCACAAATACTACTACTATCAGTAAGTCGCTCACTAAGAGCATCAGTCATCATCCGTCATCGTACAGTAAGCATCAGTCATCATCCATCATCGTACAGTAAGTCAGTCAGTCGTACCGTAATTGTCCTGTTATGCCATGTCCCCTGGGTTATCGGCTTAGGTCAGATACTTACTATGACCTGGGACGTTACATCACCCCCTTCATGGGTGAGCGCCCACGCTCACCACCCAATTCGTAACTGCAGTGAGTCCGACATCTGTCTCATGCTCATCTCGTACCCTCGTAAGGCGTGAGCCCCCCAAGTCTTCGCGCCGAATGTCTTGCTCGGTCGACATGAACGAACACGTCGTCTTCAAGCCGTTTGATGGCGCTTCCAGTTCTTCAATGACTTCCTGGGACGCGCGGTAGCGTCGCACCTCAGCTGTAGGGATATCCCCGAGCCTGGCAGAGCTTCGTCTACCTGTCGCTTTCCCCGGAAGTCAGCGCGGAAGTACTTGAGTCGTCGCGGTTGTACTCAGCTGGGGCCCCATATCCCGACAGGTTCCGCGTGGATGTCCCCTATAGATGGGCTCGTACGCCCCATGTCCCGAAGACCTCTGGGTTCGAGCATGCGTACTCGAATACCGCCGGCATCCGTCGTCCTCGTGTTCGATGACCATGGCACCCAATTCATCTTGTTGAGGGTGAATCCGCGGGGGTAGGCGATACGGCACGGACAGGGCGCCTCGCCGCATTCGTTCGGCGCGTAGTGGTTGGAGACGGTATTGGGGCTCCGCTGTAGGCAGTATTCCGCGGGCGGTGTAACCGGCCTCCGCCATCGGTCCATAGACGACAGCAACCGGCGATGATCCTCCTTCCGCATTACTGGTTCTTCGGCAGACTCGTCGTCGATTCTTGTGATTGGTGGTGGTATGAATCGGGGTGCGCAGTGACAGTAGTTTGGGGGGTTGTCGCATCGGGTGCAGACAACCCTGGCTCGTAGTAGACTCATCGGCGGGATGAGTCGTCTGTCGTATCGATCGACGGCGGTAGTGGATGTGGCAGCGGTGGAGGGCTGGAGGATACTTGCCTCATCAGCAACTGTATCCTCATCCGTCTCTCCCTCGCCGTCATCTTCACTACTGATCCAGCCGCCATGACTGCATCACCTCCCTCATCAACGTGGTTTTCTCCTCATCGTCTTCCACTCGGCCGCTTGCGGGTGTGGGGAATCGCCGGCGAGCCTCGGCCAGTCTCGTCTCGTTGTTCTCGTTCTTGTCTGTCTTGTTCGACGGCTCGCACTTGTTCAACTGCTGAGCAGAAGGGGTCGTCCACATTGTTGGAGTCGTAGTTGGTGAGGGTGTCGACGGGGGAGTCAAGGGTGATAGTGGTGAGTGGGACATGGGACATTGTAGTGCGGGGTGTTGGATAGTTCGTGTTGTGGTTCCTGCTTTTATGTGAATTTCGGCCTGCGGGTTAGACCGTTTGAACTTCCTTATCTCTGCGTCCGTGTGACATCATCCCATGCGACCCACTGGTTGTCCGAGTCGGAGTATCCTTTCCACTTGATAAGATACTGGAGTTTACGCCCCGTCCTCTTCTTCGCGAGTCTAGTACTTTTTCAACTTCGTATTCTTCCACGCTGTCTACCAATTCTGGTGGTGGGCGTTGGTAGTTGACGCCATGAGTCACCGTCTCTTTGTAGGGTGTGAGAAGATCTATGTGGAAGACATCATGGATGCTCCACTGCGTGGGAAGCTCTAGACGATAATTGACGGGAGACATCACCTGTTTGATGGTGAATGGACCATGTCTTCTGGGCGCAAGCTTCGCGGTTGGCTGGTTGGTCCGTAGGTGGCGTCCTTCTAGCCAAACCTTGTCTCCTATCTGATATTGAGGAGTATCACGGTGTTTGACCCATGACCGTTGCGCCTTCTGCATTTGTCCTTGCGCTTGTTGTCTTATCTCCTTTAATTGTTCTAGTCTTGCCTCGACCCGGGTATTGGCGAGGTCTTATCTGTCCAATTGGCGCGGGGTGATACCCCATCAGCAGCCTAAATGGAGATTCGTGTGGACTCGTTAGTCCAATTGTTGTGTGAATTCGGCCAGCGCGAGGTAGTCGGCCCAATTGTCCTGTCTTTCGTTAACCCAAAAGCGGAGATATTGCTCCAACCATTGGTTGCTTCGTTCTGACTGTCCATCGGTTCGCGGATGGTAAGCGGTGGAAATGTTTTGTTGGATTCCCAAGAGTCGGCACAGTTCTCTTGTGAATTTTGACGCGAACCGGGGATCCGATCGCTAATGATTTTTGATGGTAGCCGAACCTTGCCAGTACGTGTTTCGTAGAGGATAGCCGTTTCTTCTCCCGATATTTCTTCTCTGCATGGTATGAATATAGACGCTTTTGAACAGTCATGATCTGTGACTGTAAGTATAGAGTCATATCCTCGGGACTCGGGTAGTTTAGTAATAAATCGAGTGCCACCACTTCGAACGGTGTTGCTTCCATTTTTGGAAATATTGGTTGTAGTGGTGCCTTCGTGTTGTGTGTATTAACCTTGCATCGTTGGCATTCGGCACATCCCCTAACGTAGTCGGATATTTGTTTCATCGTGGGCCACCAGTAGTATCGTTCGATTAGTTGCGTCGTTCGATTTATTCCTGGATGTCCATAAATAGGCGGATCGTGGTGTGTGGAAATTACTTCTCTAATTTCTTCTGTTGTGCCCGTGACTACTAGTCGTTGTCCTTGGTACCACCAGAGCCCATCGGCCTTGGTCAGTTTGTGTGGATCTACCCACTTGCGTATCTTCTGTTCATCTTTGTTGGCTAGTGATAGCGTTTCGTATGAACAGTTTGTTTGGTAGGACCGTGACGCCTTCGTTATCTTTCTCCCTTGATCGTAATCAGGTCGTCGAGAGAGAGCGTCCGCTCTTCCATTGGCTGTTCCCTTGACGTGGTGTATTTCGAAGTTGTATTCCGCTAGCTCTAATACTTCCCTAGCGATTCGTCGACTGATCTTCTGGGGATCTCGCCAATATCGCAGGTTGAGGTGATCGGAAAATATTCGTACCTTGTGTGGCGATCCAGCCAATAGATGTCTCCAGTGTCGTAGCGCTTTTACGATGGCTAACAACTCGAGGTTGTATATGTCATAATTGCGCTCGGCAGCGTTGAGTGTCGCTGAGTAATATCCTACGGGGTGTCGTTTCCCGTCTAGTTTCTTTTGTAACAGTACCGCTCCCACTGCGAATCCTGATGCGTCGACTTCTAGATCAAATTGTTGTGTTTGA